>NTHP01000303.1:470013-480429 GCA_003416845.1 Oplegnathus fasciatus
GTGTGTGTGTGTGTGTGTGTGTGTGTGTGTGTGTGTGTGTGTGTGTGCCTGGGTCAGATCTATTCACATGTTGCCAGTTTTAAGGAGTTTTTAGAAGAAAAACCCGGCAACCAGAGGACAAAAACAAAAATGTGCTCTGAAATTTTTATACCCAAATCTACATTTACATTTGACTTGCACTGACATTTTTGTATTCAGAGAGTCTTTCAGAGAGGAGTTCAGACCCTGGATGTGTTGCAGAAAGGGATCAACAACTCAGCCTCTTTTGAAATGAAACAGATTGAATCCATGAACTCAGCTGACAGTCCAGATGTCAACCAAAGTGGAAAGTCGGATTTCTGCCAATTGAAGCGATGGGACCTAATAAATGTTCATTTTTAAGAAATAAACCATGGGAAGTGGAGATCAGGACTTCCATTTCCTTTGTCTCCTGGACCTTGGCCACAGAGAGGAATGATGTTTTTCATTTAACTGTATACTGTATGCAGACTCTGTAGCTGGTGCTAATGGTACTTTGTGTGCTTTTCCAAGTATTTTTACCATATAGTTTAGGTAGCGAGGCGTGAGAGTATACATCTTTCTCTTTCTATCTAAAAATATTGCCGATTGGAACAACTTTAGGGTCACAACCAACAGCCCAAAAAACAACAACCCAGGCTCTACTGACCCTGATAGACCAGTGATCAAGTATCTGCTAAACCAGCAAATCAGGATCTGCTGAGTAATTAGAAACCAACAAGTATTTTCTGACTGTACCTGCTCAGATGGGCGGTAACACTTGATCAGTCTTATTCCAGTGTATTAACCTGCATGTTAACCTATTGACAACCACTGACAGCTCACAGTAACACTAAGTCAGTACTTCATGGGAGTCTCCATTATCCATCTCATACTCTCAAGTACTTAACAGCGCAGTGCAAAGTACAGGACATTCAAGAAAACAAAGCACATAAAAGATGAGCTCTTGTTCCGGTCATAAGGGACTCAAGCAGGTCCTAAAGCTGGGGTTGTGTGCTGCCATGTCAGTTAAACAAAATCAATCATTCAAGACAAAGACACAAGACCAGGAATCACAGCAGAACAGGAAGTGTGTTCGGTTTGCTTACCTTCAGTGTCCAAACCACAAGAGGAGGAGGAGGAGGAGGAGGCAGGGCAGAAGGACCGGCCGGCACAACAGGACAGCACCGACAAAAGAAAGACATTTTATCAGAATTAGAGTAAGAACGGAATGCGTTTGGAATTTGAGTAAGACGCTCAGTGCTGTAAACCAGGCGGGAAAGAATCACCAACCACCAGCCAAACATAACTAAATCCTTTAATCTACTTCACAGCTAACCAATCAGCATCTGGAGCCACACTAACTGGCTGTTAGAGCGGTGAGAGCAGCTGGTATGGTACCCAGGTGAAGCAGTTAGTTTGGCAGGTAATCAGCCATGACTGATTCTGGTTGGCTGTTCGGGGGGAACTGGGAGTTTTGGTGCCTGTGGTCAAAAACGTTGGTTTCCTGCCCCAACTGCAAATGATTCAGACTTTGCAGATACACACACATGACGCACACACACACAGGAGGGCATTTCCGTGGCAAAAGTGTCCCCACTGTGTCAGTGTGGTGTCATTTCCATCCCAATGATACCGGCCATCTGGGACACTGACTGGACCACAGATCCCACACAAACTGATCATGACTGCTGGCGACACAATTACACAACACAGAACGGCGCTGACACTTTTCAGACATTTTTTTTTAAATTCTATCCTGTTTCACTACAAAAAGCAATGATCCACATTAACTCAGAAGCAAGCAAGCATGCAGCAGCAAAGGTCAGCTGCTGCCAATACTGTCCTTCTCAAGTTAGAACCGGGCAGTATTGACTGAATTAAAATATCACAATATGTTTGGTCGATATCGACACGTAGCAGTAAAACATGACGAGAATTTAGAGACAACTTTCGGTGCTTTCGGAGCGTAACTTGACACGCAAAAAAGAAAGAAGAAAATGACTGTTGATGTGATGACTGAAGATGATGTGATACAGACCAGGAACAGAGGTACAGCAGCAAACAAGCAATGTATCATGAAATATCACAACCGAAACCCCAGACCCCGTGCCATGTCTCAAATCACAGTTCTTATATTATATTGATTACTCACGCTGCTCTCCTCCAGAGTTTTTTCTCATTCATTCATTCGTTTTTTTATTCAGTCAGAAGAAGCAGCACAGTGTCAAGTTCAAGGCAAACACGCAAATCAAGTTCTGTGCATGTGATCTACATGTACAATCTATAAATTTAAGGGGTTGAAAGGTTTGGCTTTGCACTTCTGCTGCAATCCCAACTGATTAACTACAGTTTAAATTATGAAGCATTGCCTACGCCTGAAATCAATATCAGTCGGGGGTTTTTTTTAGATTAACAACAGAGCAATTGACTATGTGTAATGTGAAAGAAAATCCTCACCAACTCTGCAGCTCTACTGAGCTTTTTCTTCCTCTCTCAGCTCACTGTTTTTCTTTTCTGCCCAACAAACTGCGCTCTCATCAATCCCATTTCCAGCAGCAGGCGGCTGCTTTTGGTCAAAAAAAAAAAAAAAGCTCTGATAAACCCACTGTACACTACTTCTTGTTCAGCACCAAACAGCAGACAGACACTGTCAGAGACTAGCTGGTGAAGAAAGTGAAACATTTAGCAGCCGAAGGGTCAGATATTTTTCTCAGGAGTTGGTGGAGACCAAACCAGAGCTACAAGGAGCCTGAATACTGGACACAAACACAACTCTAATGGGAATGATAATGTCGCCCTATGTCCGCTGGATGTGAAGGTAATTGCTGGTTTATGCATATATATGTCAGTGTTGTATTTGTATTTTCAGCTGCCCCCAGGTGGCTAAAATTAAATGTAAGTCTTCCACCAGTTTAAGATAATATCTGGATACATTTCCAGTGAGATTCGTCTCTGATACAGGTAAAAGCAAGTCCTCTGACAAAGGGGGGCAGTGATCTACTGAGAATACCTGGATGATGTTAATGTGTCCCTTCACTGAATAACTAAATAGACTACTAGAACAGTCTCCCCAAATTATTGTGTAATCCTTTACTAAAAAGTGTAGAAGGGATTAGTTGGCAGCAGTCTTGTGGTGAAATAAATATTTGCTTGATGGCTGTTACGAGTATTCAGAACAGGGTGAGAGGGTTCGTTAGCAGTGGATGGAGAGGGGAACGAGTTAACACATTACGGCCTGCGGCCCACAATCTTTGGGGGCACAATGATTTCACTGCCTTGAAGCAAAGTGAGTCCTGATCAAAATGCTGATTGTAGTAGTCTCTCCCTCTCTCTCTCTCTCTCTCTCTCTCACACACAGACACCTGCACTGACACACCTACCTCTTGCCCAGAGGCAGGTAGATATGAGAAGGTTTAGTGTTAGCCCATCACTAGCCTCTATTAGTCTCGGAGCTGTCAATCATCTCCATCTCCTTCAAACATCCACATCCCCCCTCATATAGACAGAATCCATCCAAGCTTGACACGCACACACGCCACCAAGGTCAAACATTTGCTGTTCACACACACTGTGTACTGAGGGCAAATATTGTCTGTAAACACACACACACACTTGACCACCAATGTCAGTCGACTGAGACCCACACACACCTGCACCCAGCTTGCTTTCAATCATAGCATCCCCTGAGCTGACACACAATCAGTGTGGGGGGGGGTTCAGGGGTCAGAGGTCAAGCAGGTGAGAGTGTGCCTCTCCACGGTCACTGACAGACAGAGAGAAGAGGAGGACGGGGAGGAAGACAAACGGTTGTAGAGGAGGACTGTGAGAGTCCAGTTTGTTTACAGAGTTTACTTTCATTTGACCCTCTGGCGGTCATATTGGAGGTCACCTGCTCTCCGTGGAAAATACAGCCGCAAACGATCAATATCTGTACCAACAGTGTGGAAATGTTAGTGTGAAGTGCAGGGGTTGTGTGCCGTGTCACCCAAAGAGAACCATCACCAAACTTTGCTGCCCTATGGAGCTTTTTTGCCTCTTGTAGCTCATAGTTCTGTTTTTTACAGATCATTTACTGTGTGGTTGAGTCTCAGCGCTCTCATCAGCATGGTTTCCAGCAGCGACAGGCAGCTGTTTTCAGGAAACAAACTCTGATGAGCCCACTGCTGGATGTGTAAATAGGCTTTAATAACTTTATACGGTGATGATATGTCAGGGTTGTTGCTTTTTTAGCTTGCTGTTGACTTCTTCTGCCCCTTAGTGGCAAAAAAATATATCAATGCAGCTTTAAACAATCTCATGATAAAACATCACTTCTCCTTTGACATAAAACAGAGAAGACTGAACGACAGCTTTTACAAAACAAACAATTAACATGAACAACAATTAAAAATCACCAGGACTGGATTGAACTGAATTATCATCTCACAGCGGTGTGAGCGACCTTGGCCACCTTGGGGACAGAGGAGGATCTGAAGAAAGAGGAAGATGTGTGACATGCATTTCTACGCTCTGTAGGTGTCACAAAAGTCCTGTTTGTGTGTGTATGTTGTGTATACAGTATGCATACGTATGTGTGCGAGAGTGCTTGTCAGTGCATTTCATGCTATCAAGGCGGCACTGTGAGTTTCCACACTACATCCATATAATTCAGTGTAATTTAATTTAATTCTAATGTTTTTAAATTGTGTGCTCCTGAGCATTAGAGGTTGTTTGTGCCTTTGGTCCTGACTGTTTGTTGTTCACTTGGTGGCTGTATATCACTAAAAGCATGCGAGCAGATTTCAATTGAATTTGGAGACATTTTAGACCACTGCTGAGGAACGAGGAGGAACAACAGGAAGCTTTTAGTGTGGATCTGCACTAAAAAAAACTTATCTTGTGTTTTCCCCCGGAAGTCTTGATCCAAGATGTATCAGCAAAGCTCATGCCCCTTCCACCTGAGGAGAGCTTCTGTAATTTTAAATATTCATTGCAAATGATTTTTTAACCACTACAAATTTCATCTGAACCAGTCTACACCGAATTGGGAGTATATATTTCGATGCGAGCCACACCCAGATAAAACATTTCTAAAGATTTTCTATTGATAATATAAAATGTTTGAGATCCATGCAGTGCCAGTGAAGGCATGCTTTCTAATTATATATCTGTGTGTGTGTGTGTGTGTGTGTGTAATACTCTGCAATTGTGTTTGCACTGTAACTTGTACTTGTGTATCTATGACTGTAGCACAGCGTTTCCCTACCTAAACATTTGCAACCGTAACGCCAGAACTCACACACCTCTATATCCACTTCCTTAACATACAGAAAACACCAAACACACTCACAGTTCTAAAGAGCAGAATCTCCATGCATGCATACATACTCCCAACAAACTTCAAACTAATGAATTACCCCAGAAATCCTGTAAGTTCAAGTGAAAACATCAAACTACAACAAGAGACAGAACACTGAGCCTGTGAGCGGCTCTCCTCTGTGTCCAGAGAGCAGCTAAGCAGGCTAGCTGCAGCATTAACAAGGCTAACCTCATGCATAATTGAGGAGCAGTGATCTTGACCCAGTTACACAGTGGATGAGATGATCACAGCGAGGAGGGCTTCTTATTAAATATCAGATATCAGCCAATCATAGCGCTTCATCCTCTGACTTCAGTGTGACTGATGACAGCCTGCTGGCTGCAGGACGGATCGATGCTGCACCGACAGTCTATGTGAGGCACTAATGAGGCTTTTTCATCAGATTCTACTCAAGTATTTGATAGAATGATCCTCATTAGGTAAGGTTAGGTTACTTTATTTGTACCCGTAGGTAGATTTGGTTAGCAGTAGACAAGGCATCCATCTTGACACACATTTTACAAACAGTCAGAAAAACATGATAAAAGCACTCAAGGCTCCAGTAATCAGGACTTAAAAAGAGAAAAATAACAATCGAAAGAAAGACCACAAATATGCATATTAGTTCCAGATAATCATGTAAATGATAATAATAATAATAATAATAATAATAATAGCACTTTTGAATACAGGTAACAAAGTGCTTCACAACAGTCAATACAAAACACACAAAACAAAAAATGCCACAGTACAGCTGTTAAGACTAGAAGATGAAATGATTTCAATTTTTTGACATTCGGAGTGTTTTTACTGTCACTTGAGTTTTTAAAGGATGGGTCTAAATTTATTATTGTCAACAAATCACATGAAAAGACTCAAACCAACAGTGAATGTATCTACTAACAAGTATTATGTGTGTATCACAGCCTGATAACTCTTCTTCCTCTGAGCCATAGAGCTCCATTGTTGTCCAAAAACACATCAATGAGCCACACTGCTGCACTTCATGAACACACACACTGTAGTTTATTTTGACTCAATCCCACATACACCGTCCTGCTGCCCCAAATACTCACTAGGGCACCAAATGTGGATTCATCCGCCGCTGAAAATAGTACCCAACAAATGCACATTTCCTCCTGTTTGAGTAACATTTGATAAAAACTACAACGACCAGCTGTTTCAGGAAACTACTGAGCATTTTTAAAAAAAGAGATATTCTAAAATATATAATAAATATTGATATATATTAAAACATATATTTTTTCTTATGAATACTAAACAGGGGGACTTGTGTCAAGTGCTGCCCTGTTATTGAAGAGCAGATAACTGCAGATAAAGAGAGCAAATGACTGAACCAGAGTCTAAAAATGAAATAGCTGCTTCACCTGTTCGTTCAGCTTTTGGTTAGTTATCAGGGGTTATGTCTCAAAAATATGTATGTGCACTATTGTTATGAAAACAGGTCTGTCAAATAGCTGACTAGTATACAGTAAAGACAAAGTCTACAGAAGAGGAAGGCTCTGGAGGACAAAATGAAGCAGGTCAGCTGGTATGAAAAAGGTTTTTAGACATCTACAACTTTATGTCTTCTCATTCCTTCCTCCTACATCCATCTTTGTGGCTCCTCTCTCCCGTCTTCCACATCTTTCTTCCCATTTATTGTTTCCGCCCTCAGTCTCTTGCTTTCCTTTCCCCCTCTCTCTTGTTGCTTTTTTCTCCTCCCATCTGTGGAAAGAGTGTCACTGCCTGCAGCCGCAGCACTGTGCATGACCGCAATATAAACTGCTGTTTTACTACAATGATGTAAATTTCATTGTGGTGTGTAATGTGTGTGCGCGTGCATATTCCCACACAGAGGTGGTGTAATGGGGTCATTGTTGTGGCCGACGGTCCGTCAGACAGATTGAGGATCAGTTATTCTGGTTCACCCAGCTGTGTGATTGGCTGTTTAACCAACCAATCAAACACCAAGCTGTCAGTGCCACAACCACTGGACTTGACAGAGCTCTCCCCACATATGTGCATGTGTGTGTGTGTGTGTGTGTTTGATCAGACAATGTGAATGTACATGACTGCATGATGTCTATAGACTTTGAGTATGTTAGGATGCCATAAATCGTGTGTGTGTGTGTGACCTCCCGTCCGTCCTTGTCACCTCAGCCACTTGGAGGTGAGGCCATTATTTTCCACACTGGTACACTTCACAGGTTCAAGCCATGGCCTAAACTTACTGAGGTAAAAAATGAGAGCATCAGTCAGTTAAGCAAATCCCCCCAAACAACATCTGCTTACGTGACAAAGCCCTCTAACCTGTAGTAATTATGACTCTTGTCCATTGAGGGCAAAGGAGGTCAGGTGGCGTTATTACAGAGCAACAAAGGGGTCGGGGTGGATGGCTGGGACAACAAAACATGCAGACCGTCGTTCGTTTCCCGTTTCAGTCACAGTCACCATTGGGTGCTTTTAACCCCGGCCGTGCCGTAAGTTTAGCCCAAACCACAATGCTTCCCTAATCATAACTAAGTTGTTTTTGTTCTTAAACCTAATCAAACCTTAACCATAGTGATGTCCGATCATAAAACTGTTTTACTTTTGAAACGCGGATGTCGTCCGGTCAATCATGGCAGCAGATCAGAAAACACTGATATGTGTCGTTCTGGAGGACCAACAACCTGTTTTGCCGTTCTATTTGGAGAACTTGCATTTGCACTGCACAGTTTTGTGGACACTGCGGACCCCCCACGTTAAGTTTCTGGGTTTTTTTCGAACACCACGACTCTTGTAATTGGTAACATCCATAAATCTTGGTGATGTTTATTGAAGAAATATCATGAAATTTCACTCTGAGTTTAGTACTTCTTCCACAATGTGTGGCGGGCCTGCCTATCTCATATGAAGCTGCAGGATGTCAGCAGTAAGTACTAACGCATTAACATGCTAGTGGGAATAGCATGTTTTCTGCCTGCCAGTATGGTGACTGCCCTGACTGCAGGGCTTCAATTTACCCAGAATGCCTTGTCCATACAGAGGTATATTGAGCAATGATTTTGTACTGTATGTGTGTGTGTGTGTGTGTGTGTGTGTGGATAAGCAAGGTCTACAGCTAGATTTGTTGACACATTTATCCAGGGATGTGTGTGTTTAAGGCCACAACTGTCTACAGTATGTGTATATTGTATTTGTGTTTGGCTATGTGTGTAGATATACAACGCAATAGTGTGTGCGTGTGCGTGCGTGTGTGTGCGTGTGTGTGCGTGCACGCTCATGAGGATCTGTGTTTGTGTTTAAATTGGCACCGTGTGTGTTTGTGGGTATGTTACCACAATATGTGCACTTACACATCTGTGTGTGTGTGTGTGTAGTGAAGGTCATTATCTCAGTGTTCTGCAGGTTAACGGAGGGGCAGCTTCTCCTCCATTATTGATTGTTTCCAATCAGCTGCTGATTGATCAGCTGATCGAGACCTGCTGAGCTCTGCCAGGTCAGGTGGAGTGTGTTTACCGTGCAGGAGAAATCAAGTGAAATCTGTACAGGAAATATGAAATGGTGTGTAATGTGTACATGTCTTATGTGTCACTGAAATAGCATGAAAACTTCATGATAAATCGGGCAGTTGTGCACATTTTTGTTTATGCAGAATAAGAATAGAGTGCTGGTTAAATCTCCTAAATATAGATGAACTGACATGAAAAAATGCTTGAAGTATCACTGTTTAGATGAAACCTGAATGGAGAAGAACAATCGTTAATGTTAACAGTTACACCTGTGCTTTTTTCTGCTATGTCAAACGTGTACCATGAAAAACTTCTGTAGTTAATTCTTGTTTTAAAGCCAATGAAATGTTTGTCTCTGCATAATAAAATGCAGCTAACAACAGAAGAAGAGAAAACTCACACAGTAACATCTGGCTTACATTAGGCACCATTCACAGCAGACTGTGAGTAAGGCTGTCACGGCAGCACCCCTGAGTGTTTTGAAAAGAATATTGGAGCACATTATAGCTTTTAAATTACATTTTTTTTATTTGTACAAGAAAAAAAGCACTTTCTTCATCCAAGAGTTTCATAGTTTCACCTTCACCTGCTGCAGTTATTTTCTTCTCATTACATTCTTCTTAAAACAACCAAATACCGAGGTAGAGATAATTCCTCTTGAGCACAATTTAACTTGATTTGACTCAACTCAAGATTAAAAACGAGGTTTCTCCACCAGTACATTTGGACAATTTTATTTAGCAGATAAAAAATTTGGCGATCAAGTCTAAATTTCCTCTGCTTAGATTGGAAGCCATAAAAAGTGCTCTTCCAAAGACGGATGGGCCATAAAATGAGCATAAAGCCATAATAAATAATACATCTGTTTATGTTTAAGAGTCATCATGAAACCTGCTCCCTGAGATAAATGGCACATAAAAAGCCAAAAAGCCACAAATGGTCAGCGCCTTTAAACAAAACTCATCATTGTTCTGATCTTATAAAAATGAAACTTGACTCATAAAAAACACAGAATGCATTAAACTCGAAATCAATGAATGACACCCCACAGGCAGATCAGAAAAATGAGATTCGAAGACGAGCCGTAGACGAGATGAGGCTGTTAAGGTGAATATTATCGGCAGCACCGCCTCCCCTGAAAAGACATTTGAACGGAGAGTAATGGATGTGGAGGCGCGCTTGTTTCATTACATGTTGTCAGCACTAACAGCAACAACAGCTCTCCTGACAGCTGTAGAGGAGAGAAACTGACACTGAGGTTAGCCTGTTTCATTACTCCTTCTCCTGATAGAGCTGTTTGACTAAACATGTAGCCGCTGCATGGAAACCTTGTCAGTTGAAATGTGAAGTTCGTGTCAGCCCACGAGATGATGAGAAGGAAAAAAACTCAGTTTCAATTTCATTGAAATGTTTGCTCTCAGACTAAGCCCTTCTACATCACCAGTCAGGTGAGATAATTCCACTTTTTCACAGTCCAGTTTCTGACTTTTTCAGAAATGTTTTAGAAATCAGCATCAAATTTCAAACTACAGTTGAACTATTAATTATCTTCAATCCAATTAATCAATCAATTAATCCCTC
>NTHP01000303.1:483405-496920 GCA_003416845.1 Oplegnathus fasciatus
ACCGCCACACACTTAGTGGGTCATAAGTGATGATTGAGAGGGATTATTTTTTTATGAGTCTATACATTGTTTTTTAGGAAAGTCCTACTCGTTACGCCTTTAAGTCACTATCTATCTCCGAATGAAGCAGCACACATGAGCCTATGGCCCACTGATGAAAGCCTGCAGCATTTGCAGTATTACGACCCGGGTGTCGGCAGCGACTTTCCTGGAAAAACAGTTCGGCTTTTAACGCAACAGACTCACTCTTCAACTCACCTGTGTGTGAAGTGGCGTGCTGTCGTTTCCGGGCTCTGCTAGTGTTGTGAGTAAACAGTTATTATGGCCGAATAAACAAAGAAAATCATCTTGATGAAGGATCAAAATCACTTTGTACTTTTTCAGACCTACATGCTCACTGTAGCTGCTTTTACATTCATTCATTTCATTTCAAAAGTGGAGGGATTAAACACCGACTGCCATCCCGGCCACATGGATATTCTATTAGCATCCTGCCAGCCAGTGTACAGGTGTTGGACAATAAACTGGGCGGCCTCTGTGCCCGCATCAGTTTCCAACAGGATATCAGGAACTGTAATGTCCTTTGTTTCACCGAAACTTGGCTGAATCCTGGAATACCAGACAGCGCCATTCAGCCAGGGGAGGACATTGTGTTCCTGGCCACGGACATCAACCTGCGGGACGCAGTGGACTGGGTGATGATGCGGTTCCTCTTCATGCTGGTGCTGGAGAAGTGCGGCGGCCACCGGCGGTTCTTTGCCATCAGGACTGGCAGGCAGGCGGAGAACTTCGCCTACCGGCTGGAGCTCGACAGGCACTGGCGTCCCCTGACCCGAGAGGCCACGAGGGCATCGCCACAGCCATCATGAACAGCGACTGCCTGGTGTTCGTTTTCTCCCTGCTGTGGTCGAGAAGAAGATCCCGGATACACCAGGCCAGCACTGAGAGGCTCAGGAAGAGCTCCTACCCTCAGGCCACAAGGATCCTTAATGAGGACACTGCCTAAGGATTGCCCTAAGACTATTTTTACTTACTTTATTATTCAACTTACTACTATAGTCATTATTATTTATTACTTATTTCTATTCTTTATTCTTATTATATTTTTATTTTTATTGCATAATTAAAGGAGCTAACGGTCACACATTTCACTATGATTACACCCTGTATGATTATATGTGACAAATAATAAAACTTGAACTTGAAAACTTGTATTAATGTATGATCTGTTATCTCCCTCGTATTTCAGTGTGAAGACAGGCGCGACACAGATGAAGATTTATTCACTCAGAGTCGTAACTTGAACAATATCGACTGGAAGCGCACTCAGAAATGTCAAAACCATCAGAGAAAAGCATGTTTTTAATCTCCTGAGCAGGTGATCGGAGCTGTGATGTGAGGAAATGTAAAATGTGAGGAGAAGATTTTTTACTCTGATGAGACCTTTTCAGCAAACAGACTGACGCATCGCTTTGGTAGAATTAACACAGATGCACACTTCCGATTTCACACACAACATTGCTGTCATACACACAGAAACACACACAGTATGTGTGTGTGTGTGTGTTGGAGCTTGTTAGCAGACATGTTGTCTTGTCCATCAAGCATTTCCAGCCTCCCAATCCCTCTGACCTTTAGTTTAATTAACAGCCTCTCTCTCTCTCTCTCTCTCTCCATGGAGCCTAACTCAAATTACACTGCAGTCAGACCAACGTGTGTGTGTGTGTGTGTGTGTGTGAGAGAACTAACAGCAACAACAGTCTGTTTATTTACCCTGAGAGATTTTGTTCACATGTGGTTATGTCTGTTTCATTAATGCAACTCATCTTTATTTACATTTTTATTCATAGACATGTGTGTGTGTGTGTGTGTGTGTGTGTGTGTGTGTATGTGCAGATTTATTTAGTAGTGAATACACAGCTTGTCATCTGAACCCGAGTGTCCTCCATAGGTTTTTGCCGTGTTGCCATGGTAACCGAGCTTTACTAACTGACATGCAGCTCATAAATGAATAGAAGACTTCAGAGAATCTCAGCAGGTGATAGAAAACAGGATTACATTTTAAAAAATTAGGTTCAAAAAGTGTTTTATAAAAACTATGACCGTGAGTTTCAGTCCAGCTAAGAGGTTCTTTCAGAAAAGAAAAGCTTTTGCTTTAAGAAGTGAAAGACAGAAGTGAAGCGCTGCAAATGACATCAAGAAGCATCTCCTGTGCTGGCAAAACCGGCACATTTCACAGATATGATGTCGATGTCGTGCTGCTGTAGTTCCCTGACATTTTCTCTCGTGAGCCCTCAAAATGAAGCTGTGTCCACTTGGGACTCCTCATCACAAGTTTTGAACAGTTACGCGAGTGATTTTTCATTATCAGACTGTTTCATTTGAAGGATTTTTAGAGGCCTGGACAGGTTGAAGGATTCAGCATTTCACAAGAAAAAAATTTAAAAATCTGAAAAATAAAACGCAACCATGTTGTGACCCTGTAAGATTTACCTTGATTGGTCCCAATCTCTAGGTTAGGACACACGTGCATGCTGTGTTGCCATGGACACGTGCTGCGCAACAGCAGAGGTTTATAACAGTCCTGCGAGCCCGTCCCACAGTGCACCGGGGGCACAGCCTCGAGCGAGGTTTGCCACCAACAGTTTGGACCTTTTGACAAAGCTGCCTTGATGTCAAGATTGTTTTCGCCAGAAAAATAATGACATTGGTTGATTTTTCAAAAAGTTAATAACACCAATGTTTATGTTTCCCTGAAAAGTGACTTGCAGTTCTGTGTTAGTGGTCTGTCAGGAAACAACAGAGGAGGCGGCAACATTTGGTTTGAACTGAACGGTAACGTGCNGCCTGCTGAACGTAGCTGGTACAGCAGATTTCTCTCCATGTGAAACAAGCTTCCCATCAAAGTTCGTAATTGCTTCCAAAACTGAGATTACTTTTGACCCAGAAAAGTGGTAGAAATCTCAACAGGTCCACCATGAACTTGCTGTCTGAAGCAAAAACAGTCGTGAGCGGCGGCTGTGAGTCACAGACATGCAGCAATTTCACCCTAAAACATCATCGTCTGGCCGCTGTAATTAGCTCGCAGGCGGTAAATGGAAATCCCATTTAATAATCTGTAGGAAACGAGCCGAGCTGAATCATTTCCAAACAACTCCACCGCACTGTACACTGAGAGTTTCTCTGCATCGGCTAAACAATATATTTTCTCCTTTTTCTCTCAACCAAACTAGATTGTATCACACACACACAAACACACAAACACACACACACACACACACAAGCAAACACACAACTCATTTCCTGCATCTGAACAATCATCATCCATCCACAACAGTTATCAGGAGAAACCAAAAGTCATTCAGGTGAAATTGGAGAAAGATTTGTTTTTGTCCGTAATTAGAGTGCTGGTGACTAACAGGCATCGATTAGAGAGGGGAGGGGAGGGGAGGAGGGNNGAGAGGAGAGTGGAGGGGAGAGGAGAAGAGAAGAGAGGAGAGAGAGGGGAGAGGAGAGGAGAGAGCGGGGAGAGAAGGGGAGAGGAGGGGAGAGGAGGGGAGGGGAGGAGAGAAGAGGAGAAAAGAGGAGGGGAGGGCGGAGAGGAGAGGAGAGGAGAGTGGAAGGGAGAGGAGGGGAGAGGAGAAAGGAGGGGAGAGGAGGAGAGAAGGGAAGAAAAGAAGCGAGGACAGGAGGAATGAAAATAGGGGAGGAGAGGAGGAAACAAAGAAAGGAAATGCGGTCACATGTTCTAAAAAGACTGAACAGTTTCTGCTGTTAAAAAAAAAACAGTGTCTTGTTTATTTTTTTCTTCTCTGTTGCATCGAACCAACCAATGGGATGTGTTAAAGTCTGCACGGAGGGAACTGATCATGTGCCGACAGCAGGAGGCGGACTCGACATGTCCCCCTTCAGTCCCATGAAGGGCAGAAACACTTCAGGTGTTTCTCTTGATTAAACCAATGAAAACCTCCCTGCCATCAGAGAAGTTTCTGTCAAAAGTTCATAAAAAGGGAATTGATCTAATTCCTGTTTTCTGGACGCGTCTTATCCTCCGAATACTTTCTGCTGGGAGAACTCACTGCTCCGTGATCCTCTGATCCGACACCTGAGTGTGGAGGTGGGGGGAATAGAGGGGCTTGTCACTGTAACATAATGACAGTACTGACAGAGATCTGTCACGGCTGGACAGCTGTCACTCAAAACCTCATTTACACACACACACACACACACACACATACCCACGCGCGCACACACGTGAAACACATGGAGGTCAAGTTAATTAGATCTGCAGTAAAGTTGGTGAAGCAGACGATGAGGAGGCCAAACTGACACTTGACAACAACAATAATTAAGTATTAATGTACTGAATAAATAAATACATGAAGGAGCTTACAAGAGGCTAACAACTTGGTTCAATGAAATTAAATAAATAATGTAGACCTTTTAAAAAGTTCAAATTTAACAGGATTTCAACCATAACAAGAGAAATAAAAACAAGTCCACATCCAATAAAGAAAAAGATTCTTTATTCAAAGCATCCGTAAGATAAATTGTGTAGAATTAAGGAACGATAGTAATGAAAAAGAAAGTCAAAATAAATGTGCTTCCACTTCACTTCCTGCAGCGCTGCGGGGAATGACAATGAAACTTAAATGTGCTCACATTACCCGACCTGCCAGCTTGAGAAAAGTGCAGAAATAAAATAATCCAACTAATAAATCCCTCCTCAGTATTTATCAGTGAATACATCTTAAATGGAACATGATTCAGGCAGGAAAGAGCTCTCCCGCTGTGCTTTCACACTTTAACTGGGTGCTATTAATCATTTGTTCACGGAGGTGTCACAGTTTTCCAAAAACCTGCCAGGCGGCTCAGAGATATTACTGAACTTTTGGAAGAAGAATCCAGGAAAGTTGATTTTTTTTTTTTTTTTTTACTTTTTGTTCTTCCCGTGTGTGTTTTACTGTCAGGCCTTTGGTCTGCTGCTGCTGCACGGCAGCTTCAGCGCTTCGTTAAAAAACCCACACAGGAGTTTAAAAAGGGTTTCTGCACAAATGATGAGAATCTAACTTCATACACACAACAGGCTGATTATTCTCCGAGGTGTTATTCTTCAAATAGTTTTCCACACACACACACACACACACTGATATAAATATAAGGAAGCTGAAAATGGCTTTAGTTTCATGTCTTTAACCATTTGAACACCTGGCTGTTTTTATACAGTCTATATACAGTTATGCTACTGTACTCAGAAATGTCATCATCTGGTATGTGAGTGGTACTACTCAACAAACTTTATATACTACAGAAGTTCACCTTGAGGTAAGACTGTTTTCTAAACTGCTGTTTCGAAACTCAAACATGTATCAGTTATCGAAGCCGTGATCTGAAGATAATTTAGCAAACCACAGCAGCTCGTGGCTTCCACATACACACAAGGATAAACACACACTTCTTTTCTCCATACACAACAACACAAACACACGGAGCAGCGAACAGTCAGGCCTCGTTCATCTGGTCTAAAACTATTAAAGCTTCATCTCTGGAAGCTCCTGCTGATCGCTGCACGTGCAGTGGGGATTTTTCCTTAAAAAGTTCAATCATATGAAACACAGTAGTAGGTACATGATGCTTCTCGCCTCCTTTAAGGTTGAACCAAAAACTGAAACGACTACAGAGAAGTGCTGAATGTTTCCTCTGAGAAGAAAAGGCCATCTTCACTCTGCTTCAAATTCTGTCACAAATGTTGCCTTTAAAAGGCAAGAGCCATAATGCAGGTTTGGATTCATCACATCATCAAAGTGCTGCTGTTTTATATCGTTATCTTTGTTTTATGTGTTCTGTTTTGGGGGTTACATGTTACATGTCATCATCCAAACCTCCAAAACATCTAGTTTACCTCAGTTAACTTCTGTTTTTAGACTCACCGGGTGCTGTTGCACAAAAAAAAGTTAGTTCACAGTTCCACCTGGCTATTCGACTTCACTCTGAATAGCAAACAGAGAGGAGGGATTATCCATTATCCCCACACAAAGGTTTCTAATCAGGGCCTAACGGGTGTCATTGAAGCGGCGGGGCTCCTCTGGGTGCTGCTCATTGTGTCGCTGTTGTCTGACTCCATTGTATGAGCTGATATTTGTATGAGAAATACCCCGGCTGGCATTTAGTGAATAGATTTCTGCTGAAAGCTCCTGATGTGAAGGTGCTCTTCCATGACTGACCACCACCGCGCTGTGTGTGTGTTTGTGTGTTTGTGTTTGTGTGTGTCTGTAAAGGGCAGAGTGGTGGGTTTAAGCCTGCATGACTGATGAGTGTAAAATCATATTTCCACTCTGATTTTTTGGGAGGATATCACACACTGCAGCAGGTGGACAGGGAATATAAAACTCAGAGAGAGGTGGGTAGTGAGCTAACTCTCTCTTCTTCCTCTGTTTATATCTCTCTTAGCTCAGTCTCTCTTTCTATCTGTAGTTACCACTGGCATTTTCAACCTCTATTTCTTTTTGCTTTTATATCTCCATCAATTTCTCTCATTCTGCTTTTATCACTGCCTCTGCCTTTTTCTTTTCTTTTAGTATATCTGTCTTATTTCTTTTTCTCTCTCATCATTTATATACTCCTCCTTGCCTCTGACTCTCATTATTTCCCTAATTAATTTCCCTGCCCTTATCCTTCGTCCTACCTTTATATACACTATATGGCCAAAAGTATGTGGACACCCACTAATTACACCCATGTGTGACAGTACAACATGAGATTGTGACACCATGGGTATTAATCTGCTGTTGTAACAGCCTCCACTCTGCTGGTTCAGTCTTTCCACCAGATGTTGAACCAGCTGCAGGGATTTGATCCCATTCAGACACACGAGCATCAGTGAGGTCCAGCACTGATGTTGGGTGATCAGGTCTGGCTTACAGAGAGCGCCCCAGTTCATCCCAAAGGGGTTGGACGGGGTTGAGGTCAGGGCTCTGTGCAGGCCAATCAAATTCTTCCACATCAAACTGGCATGTATTTATGGAGCTGCTTTGTGCACGGGGGCGTTGTCATGTTGAAACAGTGAAGAGACAAATGATCCAAATGATAAAAAACAGCTCCAGAGCAAACAGACATGTAACGTATCTCGACTCTTGCTTTCATCTCCCCGTGTCTTCTCTCTCTCCTCATCTGCTCCTCTTTCTTCATCATTTCTTATGTTTCTGTCTTTCTCTACTTTCTTTCTCCACCTTCACCTCCTCCTACGTTTTCTCTTCTTTAATCAGCCCTCATACATCTCTCTCACTCCAGATTTATGTCATCCCTCTTTCTCTCCTCCCTTTTCCCTCTCTCACTCTTTCACTCAACCTCCCTTCTCAGTAGGTGAATGAAACAGCCTAATCAAGTGTGTGTGTGTCTGTGTGCCGTAGTTCTAATTAGAAAAGACTCAGAATGTCAACAAGTTGACAAAAGGCCGACGAGATCTCTCAACTTTAACATCAACATGATCTTTAAAATCCTAAAATAAGTAGATAAAGAATAAAAAATCTTTCTATCTTTGGTAGAGTGATCTGCTGATCTTTATTTTTAAATACAAACTAAGAAAGAAACCAAACTTAAAAGTGATTAAATAAGAATTAAGTGTTCCGTCCGGATGGGACTGGACTCTGAATATCGAGTTTTTCAAATCTTGTTTTTAGTGCATGAGCAGATATGAGTCATCTTCAGCTTCCACAGAGCTGAACAGTATCTGTAAGTGTGCATGCAATAGAAACTAGTTGTGAAATACAAGCTGTTCATGAGAGCTGGTCTCCAAGTCCACTGTTTGATTTTTAGCATCTATTGAGATCTATTGATTCATTTTCAAGTGCACGACTGAAAACATTTGAACCGAACGTGGCTTTACCAACACGAGGTTAATGAAGAACAACACTTCAATGACAGACACGACATGATCAACATGACAAAGTGATGAGAGAAAAGGAAAAATCATATTTTGACATGAAACGTCTCAGTGAATATCAGCTCCTTATTCCACAGAACACACAAAAAGCTCTGAAATCTGGCAACAGTCCTGCAGACAAGCATGTCTTGGATCTTCTTAATAATGTGTCTAAAATAAACGTGTAAGTCCAGCATTCGTGCATCAGATGATTCAAGTGGAACGCAGAGAGAAAAATGGAGCGTAAAGACCATTTTAATCGACAACCAAAGTAAAAATGCAGCAAATGGAAAAAAACTGCTCTCCTCAAATGCTGCAACATATTTAGTACAGTATTATTTAATACTTATGTACAAACAAGATTTAGGGTGAACCCTGTCTTGTTTTCTCCTCCAGTTCAGGATGGTGGAGAATGTAATCTCATCCAACTGTATGAAATGACCCCTGAACACAAGGGATTACAGCTAGAGGGAGATGGATGCAGTCTGTCATGCTTGGAAAGCCGAACAGAACAAAGGAAAGCTGCGGTGGAACTGACACAGGATTCCCTCGAGATGGGAGAGCTTCGCGTTGTGACGCCCTGATGGAGAGGGAGACTAAATCTGGACAATATCCAGGGTTTCCCATCCTTGCTCCAGAAGTCTGACCAGCAGGGCGACGGCTTACCAAAATGCTACAAAGTATCAAGCTGCGTGAAAACCGTATGACCTTTGTTAAAGATTGGCTTAGAATTGTGCAAAGTGAAATGAACACAAAATAAATTCAACTTTTTATAACCTGAAGCTGCTCAGGAAAGGATTCGCATGTCGACTTTAACCATTTACCTCCCTTTGTTCCGCTAGCACCGTGTAGAGCTGCGTCACTATGAAAAGTTCCATGTACATGAACAGATGATATATGGTTTGTCTCTAGTCTTGAATGAATGCCCTGGTGTAAAAATATCCAGGTACAATTCACAACAACTGAACATTCAGAAATACGGTGTGTCCCTTCCTTCAAAGCAGTCCGACAGTCGGATAATTCTTTGAAAGTTTTATGTCTAAATTCATCACAGAGCTCTAATGACCAAAAATAATGAATTTGTTTTAAAGCCCATTAGCTTAGCTTCGCATAAAGAGCAGAGTCAGGAGGAGCCCGCTAGCCTGGCCCTCTCTACAGTAAAAATACACCTACCAACACATCTAAAGCTCACTGATTAACACATCGTATCTCATTCGTTTGAAGGGGGAGGTTGTTAAAGACAGCAACTTAACATTAAAAAAACGTGGATGTGTTTTCTGGGTTACGAATGAATTCAAACAGTTACCTCCTGTTGCCTTCAGGGGCCACCAACGAGCAGAATTGCAGCATTCAACTTAAAGGTTTGACAAAATAAAACAATGTTATGTTTCTTTTTATAAAAGATGCCTGCTGTTTTTTTCCCGCATCCCACACTTTAAAGTCAATCCAGCAGCTCTGGCTATAAACTGGAGCCTTTCAGCACATTGCAAGTGATCTGGGTTATGTCCTGCACATAACATGCTTTGACTTATAAGTGTGAAATAAAAGTGGTGCAGTGAGCGCCACACCCTGATGATAAAAAATAAAAAATGGCAGGTTCAGAGTTAAAAAGCCGAATGAATCCTGCTGTCAGGAGGTGGAGCATTACTGTGATACCATTATTGAAGCCATTATTTCCAATTTCGCCGTGGGCACTGTTAACTTAATGTGATGATCTGCTTTGATCTAAATACAGTGGCTTGCCACTAATTGCTTAATCAATTTCCACGCTATTAAGCGGGTATAAGGATAATTCACACAGAAACAATCACCTCCAGCTAATAGGAAAGAGAGAGATAAAGAGGAGAAGAAAGAAGGAGTCAATCTCAGCTGTCTGCTCCTCCCGTCTGTGTGTTACAACGACTTGACTTTGAATCCCAAATCTGGACTGGTGACAGGATGAAAGACGATGTAACAACCAGGAAATTAACCTCATGTTAAAATATGGGAGCAACAGCCAGCATGTACTCTTGAAGGAAAAATCCCCCTCAGATCCCCTCCTGCTGTCATCAACAGTTTATGATGTTCAGTAAATGTCAACTGTTAGCGTTTACTTTATTAATTAAGCAGATTCCTCATGTCAGACTCGATCTGAAGTCTGAAGAAAGTCCGGTTTGCAGAAAACGTTTCCTTCGGCATCCACAAGCAACTCTGGTTTCGTGTGATTCAGTTCACTTTCAATAATTAACAACAACTTGGAGAGACTGCGAACTTGCTTGAGGCAGGTAATCTAACACAGAGAACACTTACTTTTTGTTACTTTACTTTATCCTCCAAGTTATCACTGTGTGGTAATGCAGCTGTAAGCAGGCACCATTTAAAAAACTGCCCTCTGTGGTGACTTTAAGACATTCTAACATGCAATAATTTGTAGTTGTGTACTGAAAATCACCGAAGTGACAAACCACATAAAAGCATGAAGTAATATTGGTTGTTTCTGGTATTAAAAAAGGTGTCGTTGTCTCAGATTTTAGACATCAGAGCGTTGAAAAGATAAATATTAATGAATAAATACACCCAGAAAAAACGAATCTAATCCAAGGTCCATATAATGTTCAGTTTTTAGAGAGGTGATGATTCAACTTCATGGTCTCTTTGGAGGCTACAGTTTATTGTGCATTATACTAAGAGGGGTGTCTAATATTTAGTCTGTGCCCTTTGATAGAAATGTGGTGGATAAAATATTAGAAACACCTCTGAGTACCAAACAAACAGCCTCCAAAATGATCATGAAGTTGAAATTCCCAAAAACAGAACATGATAACCTTCATGAAGGTAGGATTTAATGCAGATTAATGAGGATTAGACTACATTAGTTTTAGCTATAGGTGGACTGGCAACTCACTATAAATACACATGACTAAATGTTCGTTAGACTAGATGAACTAACTCATTTAAGTTGGGTTTTTTCGTGAAATGAAACCAGTGGCTGCCTGGAAGTAAGGGAATCTGACAATGTAAGATATGTAGAGTTGGCCTTGTGTGCTACCACCAGAGGACACAATATAAGCCAGCTCTGGCCCGTATGTGGTTGGCCGATTTGGGCTGAGAATCAGTTTCAGTTAGTGGCGCTCGGGCCAGCTTTGGGCCATTGTCGAGCCATGGAGTCAGCCCAAGTAATGGCATCATTCATCACGACCCCAGCAAGCCAGCATGTTGGATTTAGGTCACTGTTGAGCCAAAGCATTGTAGCTACCTGGGATGTTTTGGTTAGCAGTATACATAAGCGTCAAACTGTTAGAATCAATTACCCGACACAAATCTACCACAGCACCGTATCACAAGACAGAGTTCGGCCCAGAACAATTACTGCATGACAGAGGGCGTTTGTTTTCCTTACCTTTAGTATAGAAACCACAGGAAGAAGAGGTGGAGATAGAGGAGGGAGGGCAGGAGGACCAGCCGGCACAGCAGGGCAGCACCAAAGAGAGAAAGAAAGACACATTTTATTAGAATTTCAGTTAGAACAGAGCGTCTTTAGAATTTGAATTAGCTGCTCGATGCTGCCAACGTGGAAAAAAAAACAAAAACATCACGGGCCACCAGCCAAACACAACTAAATCTTATAATCTACTTCACAGCTAACCAATCAGCATCTGGAGCTACACTAACTGGTTGTTAAAGCAGTCAGCGCAGCTGGTTAGCCAGGTGAACCAGTTAGTTTGGCAGGTAATCAGCCATGACTGAGCAGCCCTACAATCTGTATTGTTTATTGAGGGTAAAGTTCAGAACATGAAGCTGGTACCAGAATTCCTAAATAGGATTCATTACATCCCCCACACTCTGTTTATTCAGCAGAAATGCAGCCAGATGTGAACGCAGCTCAGCGTGTTATTGGACGGTTGACTGTGCTTCCTGAAGGATGATGCAGCAGAATACAAAACACCTCATGAAACCAACATGGCTGCAGCTGAATGTTAAACTCCACTCTCTGCTCACTGTGAGGTCCTGCTGTCTGCGTGTCTGTTACATCACCGCCTTCACTGGAGGCTGGTTTGTCTTCGGCGTCACCAAAGCAAATTCCTGCATTTGTTAAGGTTGCTGAATGAAGCGCCTCTGACTCAAGAGGTAAAATGGAGATAAAAACAAGAGGAAATCACCGCAGAGAGAAATATCCCTGACAGGTTATGGAAACTGAGATATTGGTGGATTGAGCCTCTGGATGCCAATGATAATCAGCTGTGAGTGTAAGTGTGACCATATGGCTCCGGCTAATGCAGGCCTTAAAATGTGAGGAGTCCGACGAGGCCGGGCGGTTTGAGCAGTTAAATGTTACGGTTGTCATCATCATTTGACTCGGGGAAATGTGAGACTCGGGGCACCGGGAGGACGACCGGCTCCCTGGGGGGGATGAAACTCCAAGACACCGACCGCAGGAGCAACACACACACACACACACACACTCAGACAACACATACACACACACACACAAGCTTAACAGGACTCAGCAAAGCACTGTAAATACTGTAACAGCTCTGAATCCAAACTGCGAGCGTTTATTCCGTGATGCAAAGCAAACAAAACGAACTCAAATGTGGCAGGTGTAATGTGGGTACTGTAGAAATTCTCTCATTTTATTGAGGTCTGAGGGTCTGTAATAAAGATTAATTTGTTCATGTAATAAATGCCTCTCTGGTGGACAGCCACCTCCGAGTGTTGCAAGACTACTCAAGACGGTCACCGTAGTTTTGGACATTTCTTTACACACCATGGGTGTAACGTACTTTTTAAACACATCCAAATGGAAACTATGGCGAATAAGTTCAGGTCTTCCTGAGTTGAACAACACGTCATGTGATTAGATTAGTTGTTGTGAACTGACGTAGAGGGAGCCTGCTGTTGATTGGCCACAATATTAGCCATGTTTGTTGACAGACATACAGCACACATGCTTCATATTGGAGTACCCTCAGCTCACACACACACGCTCACACACATTCATCACGAGGTATTTGATAACCACGTTACGCAGCTGCACCGTAATAACCTGTGTAAGTAGAGGTGACATAATAACCGTCATTTGTCAAAGCTAATGATTCCTGCTTGTCACTGTCTCAGCTGCTGTCACTTTAATGGATGGCCTCGGCCCGCTCGGCTGGTGACACCAAAGGTTACGCCGCTGTTTGCTGGTTAATAATGAGAGGCGACGCCGCTGCTGATGGGAGACAAACGAGCTGTGTACTTCCACTGTCCCGGCCTCTTTTCTCCTGACGGATTGTACTCTGGATTTAAACGGCTCATCATGGAAGAGCCTCACTGTTTGGATTCTGGTCTCTAGAAGCACTCATCACTTTACCGCACTAAACTTCAACACTACTCACCTGTCGATGAGTCGCCGGGTTGGAAGAGAGAGCTGAATCCCTGTCGCCCCAGCTAGCCTCTGTTCCACTAGGATCTGGAACTCAGTGCATTTATTGTCTCCATACTCAAAGCTAAAGGAGTATCTACTACTACTATTGACACGCTGTCAAAGCCTTGTGGGAGGTGTCGGGTAAAGCCTCTGGTAATAGCCATTATCTTGATTGAGTCTGTCGGTTTTGGTACTGTGGAAAGAC
>NTHP01000303.1:496929-510441 GCA_003416845.1 Oplegnathus fasciatus
TTGCCAACAAGGCTGACTAGCAGTGCTGTATCAAACTCTATTAAAGCATCCATGACATGAACATATACTCACTGTGACAATGATCGATGTGCATCATCTCTCAAAGAAAACGAAGCAACTTTATCACGTTTGCTCTCAAAAGCACTCCTGTCTGTGTGAGACGTCGTGTGCGCTGCAGGCATCAACTGACACATCAAATGATGTGGGTGTTTCAATTCAGTCTGTAACACAACGGCAACTACTCACTCTGGTCCGCTGTGACAATGTAAATGCCAGTATTGATAGATCCCTTATTTTTTCTATATGCAATTTCCAGGTAAAACAATATGAAACTTTAAACCTGTTAAGAGGTCAAAGGAGTCTTTATTTGTGTCGCTACACAACTGAAAATCTGTATTTATGGCTCCATTTACGCCTGGTATTAACATGCACACTGTATCTGGATACGTTATCTGGATAATGATGATGGATCTTTGCACCTACACCTGGTATTTAAATGTGTCGTCATTATCCTGATTGTGCCCGCACTGTGATCTGATCTCAATAAGCAAATTAGTAAGGCGGGGCTGGTGGGTTTAGGGTTAGGGTCACAAACATGGTGCGTCCTTGGGCAAGGGAAGGAGGTGGAGTTAGGTGACCTTTCAACCTGTTGAGCAGATGTGGTCCGGCTGATCCGCTCAAAGTGTTCTGCATGCATTTACATGTGCATTAACTTGTTGCTTATCCTGATAACATATACAGATACAGCTCGCAGGGGGGGAGTGAACAGCCATTCATTTATATCCAAATATAATGTACTCTCACTTCATCCAGCACGTCTGCCTGCCCGCTCGCCTGCAGCAGTGGGAATGTAGCAGCAATAGCAGCAGAGGGATGGACAGTTACTGAGATAAAATCCCACTGAGGGAGCTTCCGCCAGTTCTGGGATTTAAACCGACAAACTTTTGCATCATAAACCCAGTTCTCTAAAAACTTGAGGCAATGGCCACCCACCTCATCTGGCACTCTCAAAGGAAAAAGAAGAAAAAGAAAGAAAACAGCTTGCTTGTGGGTTACACAAGATGATAGAGCAAGCTCCAAAAATGATTCACAGTCTCTGTAGGGGGGGATGTGTCATCCTCTGTTTAGTGTTCAATAATTCAAGAGATACAGTGACGAGCATCTCCGCTGATGCCTGGTTTATATGTGAAAAGCCTTAAGATAGATTCACTGATAACTCCCCAGGGAGTTTAACTTTAATGCCAGCAAACACTTCATAAGAGCAGGTTGTCACATTGATCAGAAAGCCGACATGTGGCTTTTGGAAAGATGCTCCTCTGTTGTTTGACTAGTCGAGCTTCTGTTTGCTGTGAAGCTTCTGCAGAATCAAATGAGTAATAAGCTGGGAGAGCGAGTGTGCCACTTTGTAAACAGAAACACCAGAGACGGGTTTTTTTCTCAAATTTGCTTTCATTCCAGGAAACGTTTCAGTGCTGGATGTAGCTTTCTTCTTCATGTTTTATTTTCCCCCCAATCGGCCCATATAACCCCTCTGAATGCTACGGCTTTCTGTTTGTGTAAAAATTAAGCAGAGTGCCTGTCATTCTGTTTGTATAAATACTAGAGACACTTATAAGCTTTGCTTTGCTCTGAGAGCAGCGGACATTATGTATGACAAGTGGTGACATTTTTCTAAATAACCAAGGCCTCGCTCTGCTGTGACTTTATCGTGCCTGTCTACTCAAAGTTTGACAATTTGGCCTCCAAAACAGTAAATAAGAAAGTGGTTTTCTGTTAGTGAAACTGGATGCGGCTTTACTTTGCTGCCGGGAGTCAACGGATAGAAAAGCAGGAGCACTTTTCCCAAGGTTGACATTTCACGTTTCAGGTAACTCTTCAGTGCTGCCCACTACTATGTCTCCCAAAGACTGAGCACACTGTCCCTCATAGTTTCTTGAAGCATATCAATGTCATATCAACTGGAAAAGAGTGTGAGGCAATGCTCCAGTGTCCTCATACAATTTCAACCATCAACTTTAACTTGCTTAGGAAGTATTATTAATATAATGTGGGAGCGTCCCGATGTGAACAGTGTCTGGTCCCAGGTGGCTGCATTCTTATCCTTTACTTTTGGCACTTTTACACCTTTTTCGCCCTGTTGTTAAATGATGATTCATCACTTATTTCTGCAAGAGACAGTAAACATATGTGCCTACAGGATCTTACTTAACAGGAAGTTTGTTTTTTTCAGGGTACTATGAAGTTATTCATGATTGATCCAAGGGCTGTCAATGGCTTTTGGATGGGGAAAACACCTTTTCCATTATTGGCTATAAATGTCTACATGTATACGCATATATATACATACAATATATATCATTTATTTATTTTTGTCCAATTCTATTCTAACTACAGCGCGTAATGTTCCCATGTCTGCCACCCCCCAAAATTATCCAATAAAACTAAATAAAAAAATATTTATTTTTTAACCTAACCTTATCTTTCATTGTTGCTTATGTAGACACAAACAATATATAGAGTGTAGAAAAATACTTCAAATTTAGAACCATGTTTTCAAGTCATTTAAAAGTGATTTAAAGTCGTTGTTGCGCTCGGTTGCACTACAGATGCAAACGTCCGACATTTACGTAATCAACTTCATGCATTTGCCAGATTAGAGGCGTTAATCAGTTAAATCAGCTGCTGTAGGGTTTAGCTGGACCGGAAATCAAACCTGTTTTTGCTCTTCATGCCTGAACTTTACTTTTCTGACAGGGTTTACTAAATAAGACGTGGAACTGTTTGACATACAAAGGCAATACATCCAAAAATACTATAAAATCATGTTAGAGGCAGAATAGTGTGCATGCCTTGCTGTAAATAAAACACATGATTAATATGCAAGAACAGGAGTGCTCGATGTCTAAGTTCATGTCCCTGTTTCTGACTCTACAATCAAGACTTTTCTATGCAAATGAAATGAGTAAAGAAAGTGTGTTTCTGTTTGCAAAAAAAAAAGTAATCCAGAGCCAGTCATCACATTTGAACTCGACCTTCCAGGCAGCAATCAATGAAAAAGAGAAGCTGGAACATTTTTTAAAAAGGTCAGCTGAAACCTGACACTCTTTCTGGACTGTATGAGCTGTGGTTCAACATGCAGATTTTGAAAACAAAAGCTGACTCTCACGTACAGCAGGGTGATATCTTTCCCACCCAGCGGATGACTCCAATCTTTTCTTTATGTCACTTTAAGTGATGTGTTTGATCACGACACGCCGAGTTGAAGACTGGGATGTTTTCTCTGCTAACAGACTGGGAGACAGAAGGAAAATGATCTGATGTGTCGACAAAGCAAAGGAGTCTGCAGTCAGGACGAGTGTCTACAAAGAGCTCTGAGAGGTTGACATGTCTATTAAAATATTATTACTGATGAATAATCTTTAAGCTGGAATACTGAGGCAGGAAACTAACTCTCGGTGCATCAACAACAGCAGCTGAGTGGGTTCACACTGGCTGCAACAACCTCCCTCGAAATACGACAGTATTTGAGAAAAGCTGTTTTCATGGTTTGTTTATGACTCTCTTCCATTCATATTACTGAATTCCAGAACCTGACAAATACCCACGTCACAAGCTCAGGCTTTCCCTCCAGCATCCCAAGGTCCATCCTCATTATTATCTCCATGCCAATTTAGCAAAATGTTTTGGTTTTAAAGCTGAAATCCAAAACTTACGAGAAGAGATGAGTCGAGACATCGAGTCATCAGTCGAGAAAGATCAGATTCCTTTGAACGATGATATTTGATACAAAGATTATTATTAATATTATTATTACTATTCTCCTCATTCCTCATACAATGACACAGTCATAAGTGCTACCAATTACTTCAATAATATGTCATGTTGGGCTCATTAGAAGCCGCTTCTGTAATTATAAACCCTTTTTAGCTAAGCTGGCGGTTGGTTGATCAGTCTGCCCACCACTTTGGTCCAGACCAAAACATCCCGACTATTGGATTGACCGACGTGAAATTTGGTTCAGACGTTCATGTTCCCCAAAGGACAAACTGTAAAAACTCTCCATATTGCAGCATCATCAGGTCAATATTTTAATTTGTCCAACGCTTTTAAGAAGTAACTAATTATGCTAACACACTAAACTAAGATGGTGAACATGGTAAACATTATGCCTGCTAAACAACAGCATGTTAACGTTAGTAATGTGAGCATGTTAGCCATGTTAGCTCTTGTTATATATGCTGTTCATACCTGCATCTAATGACGAGGCTCCATTATACTGTGTGATCTGATCTGTTTCATTGTCAGTGGTTAGATATTATTGGGATAATGTGTCTATCTGTGGTCATTTTATTAATTTATAGTATTTTTAACAATTTTTCTTCTATTAACTCATGATGCCTGATAAATAAGGGAGTACTTTTGTAACATTTATTTTATTTGACCATTTTCAAGAGCACCTTCAGGTCCAAAATGTGAAACTGATTGAGCACTTGGATTATGCATTGCTTTTAGGGATGAGGAATCAGTTTGGATACGAGAAACAAACATACCAGAAAACCATGATGACAGCAGCGCTCCTGTAGAGAGGGTCACTCAATCCACACTGGCCCTCTGCTGATTTTACTTGTGTGTTTGTTTATGGAAACAACAGACGACCAAGTCCAAAATTTAAGACAGTCGTTGATTCTACGCTTGGCTTCGGTCTGTTGACCTGGCAGAGCTAATTTCAGCAGCAAAACAGAATCCACAGCACAGAGCTAAAGGTCTCCAGCAGATTCAAGTGCAATTTCCTGCATTTTGTGGAAGCCCGAGGTGGACATGTTGCCCTGTGGTAATGAATTATACAACCAGTCGTGACGCTTTGCCCTGAAGCGGCCCGTCCTCCCACACAGGAGAAACACTTACATCACAGACGGACGGCGAGAACAATGTCCAGCACTAACCAAGGTCAATTGTTATTCTCTAGCACGGCACTCCATCTGTGTGTTCATCTCTAACACGCTGCACTGAACACACACACTCACTCGGACACACGCATGCCCATGCGTGGGCATACGACAAAACTGAATTGCGGACAGCTCGAGGGGCCGAGGTCAGGCTTCGGCCCCGGCAGCGCTCATCTGACAGCGAGGGAGTGTTTTCAGGCGACGCTCCGGGAGTCGAGGCTGTAGGATTTTAAATTTAGCCAGTGAGTGTCCTCATCACTGCCTCTCCTGCTGTTTTATGAATCCCTTGTTACAAACCTCCGCACAGCAGCCAAAGCGGCCATTTGTTATTTTAATTGTGCACCTGTAGGTCACAGGTGTAATAGGCGTCCTGCAGCTGCTAATGTGTGTTCTGTCATCTGAACGTACCGCCCGCCATGCACATAAAGACAGGGAAATTTGTCTCTGGTGGATAAATCAATAAGGGTCTTCAACCCTTTGGAACCACAATATTTAAACATATTTAACTGTTCTCAAATGTCCCTGCAGGCCCCCGTACACTCCCTCTAACCATTACCAAATTAAATCAAAATATTGGCTCAATCAGGCTCCTGATTGGTAGTTTAAGCTGCTTTACACAAATTGTTTTCCATGAAGAAAGCACAATGTATATTCCCATCAGTGAAAATGATTATTGATCTTTTACCAATCATGAAGCCAAAATGTTCATTTTTTACCCATATGGCACATTGATAACAAATATAATGGTATGTATTTTTCCCAAAGTTAAATACATGTGTTATACATGTAAAGGGAAGACTTTCCAAATGCAACTAAATCGTCTCATTGCACAGATTTCAGCTCCTCTTTGCTTATAAGGATGGAAAGTTGGTGATACATCAGCTTTACATCGGGATTATACGAGCAGGACGGGACAGTTTCCCAGCTCAGCTCTGAGGCAGAAAAAAGTTGTGCTTGATTTAAACATGTTCTTGGTTTGTCCTTCCAACATGGTTCTATATCACTAAAACAACAGAAACAACACATGCTGCTGCAAAATACACGGTTTCTTGAGCTTGAACACTGCATTTCATTCTGTACATGCATGAAAAAGCTTTACTGAATTGAAATTGAATTACGCTATACTATATGTGACACTGTGCTGATGCTGCACCATGTGGATTATTTCCTTTTACAGCACATAAGATATTTAATACCTTTCAGCCTGTCCCCACCTGCTACACACATCTGAAAATCAACCTTAGTTGGCTGTCAGGGGTCTTGCTGCCTCAAAATCGTGAATAAGACGCCATCGATCGGGGCGGAGTCAGCTTTGAAGGAGCGGCTACATTTCCACAGCAGAAGAGGGCAACCAGAACCCATCCCACAGATGGACTCCAGTTTTAATCTGGCAAAACATCTCAAAAATAGCATTTCCATTTTTAAATTTACATTCCTGAAAACATTTATTTTATTCAATGAAAGTAGTTCAAAAAACGTGTGTGTTTGTGTGTGTGTGTGTAATAACTATTTAAGGAATAATCTAAATGGAATATCAGCGGTCCAGGGATGAGCTCATCTCCCAACACTTTTAAGTTAAATTAGTGACCCAGAAAAATGGAGATTCAAAAACAGAAGTGGCAGTCTTTGATCACATACTGTACTTACAGCTCATAAATTTGAATTCCTCCAGTAGGAGCCATTTAAAGGACGTGTCAGCGAGCGTAGCCCTTTTGACTCTACAGTTTGACCGAAACGACCTATTAAACATCGAACACGTTTGAAATAAAAGCAGATGATTTTTTAAATATTTATCTATAAGGAGTCATGTTGGGCACTTCCTGCAAACTGTAGTGACTTAATCTGAGCTCGACTCTGCTGCTAAAACTTGAACGCTCTGATCACCGCAGATCGACTCTTTCCACAGCTGCTTAGATATTTAACGGGAGCCGTGAGGTCAGCGGGAGAGGAGATTTAGTTTGGATTCGATTGGCTCGGGTTAATTACGGCAAGAGCCCAGTGAATGTAAGTGTGCGTGTGAAAGGTCAGCTGTTATAATCAAGCAGAGGGGAGATGAACCCTCGACTCAACATATCTATTTATGACTCTGTCGTCAGCACGCTGAAAGCCAAAGGAAACTTTTCCAATCCCCTTCCCTCCTTCATTCCTCTCCTCTTAAACTCCTTGAATCCTATTCTGTATTCTCCTCGTCTCCTCGTTCTTTTTCTGTCCTCTTTTTTTTCCTCTTTTACCTCCCTTGAATCATCCCCTGTCCTTCTCACCTTCTCTAAAACCCTCTCGAACCCTGACCTGTCGTCTGACCACCTCTTCTTTCCATCCTTCCTCCTCTCCTCTTACACACCTTGATTCATCTCCTGTCCTCCACTTAAATTTCTTACGTCCCTTAACTCCTTCCATTTTTTCCTTCTCTCAACTCTGAAAGCCCTCGAGTCATCTCGTTCTTCCCTCCCCTCCTATTTCTTCAATTTCCCTCACTTCCTTTGCCCTCCAATCGTCTCTTGTCCACCTCTCAACGTCGTATTCATCTCTTTCGTGTTTGTCTCCTCCTCCTCTTCTCACAAGTCTCTCCAACCCGTCCTCTCCTCGCTCTGGCAAACCTCGCCCTCTACTATCATGCATTACTTTTTGATGAGGTGTTATAGATTATTCAGATCACTTACCTCCCGAATGAGGCTGCAGCTCTCTCTCTATCTCCTTTATGTCTCTCTATACGTGTACATGGATGTCTATGAGACTTTAACGAAGTGACGTCACATCCAGATATCTCCACTGACAAAAATGTTTCACCAATGTATCATCTATTTGAGATGCTGCTAGTGGTTCCTGGGCCTAGCTGGTCAGAAAGAGCTCCAGTGTAAGCTAACCACTCATTAAAGCCTAATGTCTCACTTTCTTTAATTTATAACAAGATGTGTAAATAACACATCTTCGGAGTTGTTAGAAGGCTAGCCCTGCCCCCTGCCTCCAGTCTTCACTGCTAAGCTAAGCTACCCGCTGCCGGGTCCGCTCTCTGTACTGGACACACAGAGATTCAACTGATATCCATCTTCTCATGTGACTCCGGAGAAGACAACAGTTTTCATTCTTCTGATACTGAGCTGTAGTGGCTGCTTCTTAACTTTAACTAAGGCTCAGCGAGAGATATTAATCTGCTCTCTTCTCCAACAGCCAACAAGGTCCAATTAACGTAATGCAGCCATCATGTTAATTGGTGACTCAAGATGGGTTTTTGAACTTCTCACCTCATCTGCACAATGCAATATGGATATTGTATTAGCGCCTACATATTTCACTCTACAGAGGGCAGCGCTGCTGCTGACAGACATGAATTCACAGGGCCCTTTCCATGTGTTTAGCATAATATCACAGCTCTGTCTGATCGTTCTCTCAGTGACAGGGTAGACCCCGGGATGATTAGCAGCAGAGATAATGGGGAAGGCTGAGAATATATGAGGCACAAAGACGAGAGGTGAGGAAAGAAGGGAAGGAGATGAAAGGTGCATGCTTTCAGAGCTGTACATCTGAAACATCCAGGATTTCCAAACCTTCAGTTTTGAATCTTTACTTCCAGGTCTTCACTATATGAAGTTCAAACTGATGTCTAAATAAAAAAAGACATCTCAGTCCATCTTTATCACAATGGACAAAGAAGCTAATTCTGAAAGTGTCTGCAGTGATTGCATATTTCCATTGTAGTTTATCTTATTACAGATGGTTTCTCCAAGCGCCCTTTTTTGACCAAATTGAGCCAGGAACCAACCAAGGAACTATCTTAAGGAAGAGTCCCTTTTCTGCATTCCAGTTTGTGTTTCCACCACATCTCAACAACCGTGAGGATTACGCTAGTTAGTTCAATAAAGGATTGAAAAACTGTGGCAGCAGTTGAGATGTAATTTTCACACATGAGGAAAATATGACCCAGTCGTGTGTTGGTCTTTGTATTTACAGCGTGACTCAGATGTTTGAATTGATGTAATAAATGGATTCAAAGGAGACGTGCAGAGGTGAAAAAGAAGGCCGAAAACTCTCCAGAGCACCCGTCTCCAAAGAAGACGATCTGGTGAGTTTTATTATCTCTTCTTTGCACTCATCACTTTTATAGTTTTCTGCATTAAGACATCGTGTTGATTTTAGGTCTGTTTCATCTCTATTGACTTTGACTGTGAAGCACTTTGCGACATCTGCTCTTAAAAAACAACTTCACTTACTGCTGTGCTGTAAATTAGTACCAGAAACAAATATGAAAATAAAGAGCATCACTTGATCCCTGAACGGGAGGTCAATGAAGGTTTATTATCTGCCAACATCGTACAGGCTGCGATGCAGATTATATTCAATATTTAAATGACTATATTTAACTCTGTTACAGTAACTGATGGAAAACAAAAGTTGGATGGTATTATTTATTAAGGAGAGGAATAAATAAATGGCTGTTCATGTTTTCTCACCTAAAGGAATTTAGATAGTTACTCAATCTACACATTTTACAACACAGTTTGTTATTTTTGTAAGGACTTTTTTTAAATCCCAAAAACAGAAAACAATGCCCTCAAGCAGATTTTAAAAGTTAGTAATAGCTGCTCTTGTGATTTTGTTAACTACTGTTTCCAAGGTCAGGAACGAACTTTAAATCTCAACTTTTAAGCCAACAAAAAGTCTTTAGTGCTCAGAAAAACGGAAATTTTAGTGGCTACAATTCCATAACAACTGGGCAAACTCCGTCCGCTGATGAAGGTAATGTGATATGATTGAAAGCTCCAAAATGGCTACTACATGAACCTCATTTCCCCAAAACTCAGCCTGACACATTTGGTGTCTGTGGGAACTTCGAGATCTCAACTGCGATTTAAATTAAAGTTTGGTGCTTTTGAACAAGGCTTGGCTGCGCAGCATGAGTTTGTAGAGACAGAGGGCGGGTATGTCAGAGTTTATGACTGTTAGGTGGGGATTCTATAGCAGCTACAACTGTTCGATTCAGGTTTTATTCTGTTCAGACCTCCCAGTAGAACACTTGTTGTAATCAGCTATTAATCGAAATCTGATTGTCACTTTTCCACCTGTCACCCTCACTCAACCACCAAACCACTGGCTGATTCAGGGCATCACTCCTCGAAATCCTTTCCTGCTCTGAAACACATTTCTCCCACTTCCAGCTTTCTTTTTAAGGCACCGCACAAACATTCACAACACCAGCCTGGAGTTACAGTTCCCTGTCTCTGTCAATTTGCTCCCATTTCAGGGAGCAAAGCCGTACACGTCCTTACTTTTTGGGATTCAGTGAAGCAACAAAAAAGGTGAAGTCCCACCACAGCAGAGAGAAAAATACACAAACGCCCTCTGAGCCCCGTGCTATTAGCCAGAGCAGAACTTGGTGTTATTTAGTAAAAAGAACGCTAGTGCTGATAATGTCAAGGGCAGAAGGACTTTCTGCTTGTGACTGCGACATTAGATGCTGGCCACATACTCCAGAACACACACAAACACACAAACAGGGGCATCCAGGCATGAACACAAACCAAAGCCCAGATGGCAGCGTGACCATTTTGACCAGGCTGAAAATGGACAGTGCCGGAGAGTGTGTGCGTTTGTGTGTGTAAGCATCTATTAATGCATGTGAGTCAGAGAGGAGATGGGAAATTGGTGAGGGCACGGCATAGTTACTGTGGAAACATTCAGACTAATAATGTCTGCATTGGACACCAGAGCACCGTCTATGTCTACCAGGGGGAGAGAATCATTTTTGTAGAACTTATAAGATTACTCAAATTGATTATTGTATCATACCATGAAGGTGTTTCCTACAGCAGAGCTTTAGACACCTGTGAAACACAACGTGGTCACGTCTTTCCCCACTTTACAAGTATATGGGGACTGTCTGAACGGCAACAACTGATCAGCATGCAATGGATTTGGGGATGCTGAGCGTTTTTTAGAGGGATATGCGTTGTGTCCTCCAATTTGGGGAAAACAAAGACAGGGAACGAGAAGCACGACGGTACAGTTTTCAATTTTGAAATGCAGACTTCAAAGAACGTGGACTCTTGTGTAATAGAATCAACTTCTCTCCTGGTCTTTGTCAGGTTCAGGAGCAGATAACAAAAACGCTTTCACACTGAGGCAGCTTGGATGAGGGAGTTTGACACTGTCTGACACTGTTTACGAGGTTTTACGTTTACAAGTATGCCAAACGAGCTGTTAGCAGCTCCTGTTTGCAGTGTACTCATGGACGTATAGACAAATATCACTGGATTACTTTTGATATTGAAGAAAGGGTAAAAATGTGAGGTTTCTCAGGCAAGTTCTGGGATATAAGGAGCGTCTTTTTTATACGATTTCTGAGCTTATTTAAGGATGTTTATTTGCAATGGACATTGGATATAATGATATCCTGGAAAAGTGTAAGTCACACTGAATCTAAAAATGCGTATCATGTGTCTGTGTGTTCAGATTTGACTCAGCTATAACTCTGAGAAAGAGTACGAATTTTGACACAAATTGCAGCAATAGGGCGCTAAGGATTTTAAAGTACCTTAGCTGCCTCCATGAGCTGTGTATCACAGCCTCTGCTGCTGCTCCAACTGCTGACCGTGTTGGTAAGCAGTACCAATCACCGGGCCAAACACGAACACTTCCTGTTGTTTTTAGAACACCCGCATGCTCCTTTTCCTTCCACCTCACGCAGCTCACTCCACGCCTCCCCACACAGTTTGCAAACCTCTCTAGCCGAGATCGAACTTCTTGGCAGGTGGCGCCTTAAAATGAAGCCGCGTCAGCAACTATTTGTCACAGGTTGAATATGTCTATGCGTTGTGAGCATTTCCTGTCTTTGCATTGTGAGCGTATGTCTGAATCAAGGAATTAGAGGCAAATATTACAATGTTAAAAAAACAACAACACATATTCATCATCTCACGGCCCCTCAGATTTATCTGATATGGGAGTCCCTTTTCTCCTGCCTGACCTCTGAGAAAAGTTCTATATAAACTGCCTTGTGTTGGCTCCAAGTCCTGTTTACTCCTCTAGTTTGTTAACAACTCGGCTGATTTCAGGCTTTAATCATGAAGTCAAGATAACCACAGCACACAGAGACAAGAGAAGCAGCTCCTCTTGCAGCACGAAACATCGATAACACTCACACATCTGTTTCTCACTGCCTCTTAAAACCTGTACTGCACTTACAAATGTCTGCAGACTGATTGCTGCTCAAATTTGTTTCGCTGTTCGATCAATAGCTTTGTTGTTAATAAACTTTCGCTCTGTCAGGACGCTCTGCTGACACGCTGCAGACGTGATGTTTGATCACCTGACAGAGGCTTTTACTGTGTCTCTGTGCTTTATGGTGGATTGATATCCATCCCTGCTGTTTAGTTTATGTATTTAAAAGCCTCCCCAGCACCACACACACACACACTCTTACTGCTGTCCATACATTACCAGAATTAGCTCTTGAAAATGGATCAAGCCAATAAATTTCTACTTGAGTAAACAGCCAATTACAGTGACTGCAGGGCTCAGTGTTGGGCAGCTTCCCCTCAGCATCAGCACTGTTTGTTTAGATGAAGGAGGGGCTTTACGGATGCTTCCAGCCCTGATTAAACTGTTTCATAAGAGCCCTAATGTGATGTTGTTCTTGTTGAAATCAAATAAGTCAACACAGAAGACTCATCTTTCATTTAACATGTTTTGAGGGTTTTTTTTAAACAAAGCTCAGTGGAACTCCACCACCAATCTGACTGCGACCCATCAGCCTAAAAAACTCAAAGCTCTTCTGTCGACTTTTTATGAAGTTTTAAAAGTGCATTGACAGAGAAGTTTTAAAGTTGCAGTTGGACTGCTGTGTATCATTTTATTTCAGTGCATTGATTTCTTGCACAAAAAAACAAAAACAACAGTTGGCATCGAATGTCTGGTCAGATTTCTACTCTTGTGAACTTATTCTTTCATTAAATAGTGTTCGATTTTATTTGAAATTTTGCTCTCTGTTCTGGTGTTGAACGTATTTACACTGTTGCAATGAAACGTAACGAAGTCCTTCAGATAAGTCTACAAGTCTATTTGCTGTAACAAATAAATCCATGTCGAGATCAGAATAAAAAAAAGAATAAATGAATGAAGATCTGATTTTAATGTGAAGGTAAGAAAAATCTGAACTGGAAAACTACAGCAGCAGTACTATAAGGTATGCAAACACACACACACACACACACACACACACAGCCACAGGCCTGTCCAACATCATTTATAATTACAAATGGTGGTGTGAAAACTCTCTGATGGCATTAATAGATGAGATGCTGACTTCAATTAACTACCACTGAGAATACTCACACAGGCACATGCACGTTGAGTACAGCATGCATATTTCAGCACACACACACACACACTCTGACTAATGATTATAGATCCACACACACACTGCTGACAGCCTCGCTGGTGACTATTCTGGGAAGTCGGGCTGATGTTGGTTCTGCGTTCTGACAGTGAATTAAAGATGACAAGATCTCAACCACAAATGAGTGTGTGTGTGTCCCACTGCTAATTAACATGTCGCCCCCCCCCCCCAAAA
>NTHP01000303.1:511606-527412 GCA_003416845.1 Oplegnathus fasciatus
AAAATCTTTGTATGTGTATTCAACTGCTTATTTTTCACTGGATTGGGTTAAAAATTGTACTGAACATCCAAGAAACCCTCAGGATAATATGCAACATGTGTTCATGTAAACAGCTGTTGCTGAATAAAATTAAATACAATTTTACCTGAAGGAATAATCTTTAATTTTCAAAAATTAATATCTCCACTAATGTTCACTTTCTTGACACCAAATGTTGATTCTGTGTTGTATTAATATAGTTCTATCACATCCAGAAGTTATTTGGTCCTGCATAAAAACTGAGTGCCACAGATCTTTCTAAATATAACTTCAGAGCTGAAAAACCCACTTTTTCAGACATTTTGAATGTATATTTTCCCAAGAAGAGTTATTTTAAATTCCTAGAAACTTTTTTAATGGAAAGTGTGAATATTCATTGCAGATATATAAAAATATTAAAGATGTAGATATTACTCCATTATTTCATATTTTTTTGAAAATAGCTCATTTTTGTACTTTTCACCAGCTGTAATATGACATTCAGTGGTTTCATTTCACAGGTAGATATTTGTACTACGTTGACTTCAAGGTTTTCTATCTCTGTGTGACACCTGCTGAGCCTGTTTTTCTTTGGGTTCAGGAAATTTGCAAAGTTACAGCTCTGTGACTGTTACAACTCTGTTACAGCTCTGTGACGCAAATGATCTATTATCATCTATTACTGCACATTATCCTTGGATATTCAGTACAAATTACAACCCAATCCAGTGAAAATAAGCAACTTAATACACATACAAAGAATGGCAAAAATGGTGAAATGATGAAACTTCTTCATAACTAAAAAGGTATTTGGAGTAGAGCTGTAGGATTTTGCAAGGTCCCATGAATTTAATAGTTTTCAGGTTATTTTCTTTCATTGAAATCCAGGACACGAACTGGGAGGTCCTAGGTGAGTTGGTATGGAACGACTCATTAATGAGTTTAAAAACTTAGTGTTGAGCTAGATTTTTTTTCTTTTTCAAACTTGTAGTCCTCAATTGATGCCGACTCAAGTTACATCACTTGAGTCACACTTATCAGACTTCACACAGCTGCCTCTGCAGACACGAAAGGATTTATACTTATACTTGTTTCACATATGCAGTAGACCTCCCCAACACCTTGAAACACACTGACTGGTTTCCCAACAAAACACATCGTCTGTATCATCGCGGTCTAACAAACGTGTCACATGTATTACCATCCTGATACATTTTCAGTGCGGATTTCAGGAAAAAACTGAAACCCACATTGCTTACATTCATGTTTACTTGCAGCAGCAGTCTTCTTCTCTGTCTTTGTTGGCACACTGCTGTGTTTCTTCACTTGTAACTGCCATCTGTACATCAGTGTGAAACCATTGGCAAGAATTTGCATCCTGTCATCCACATGCTAAAGTGCGTGCATGTGTGTCTTTGTGTAGGTGCACAATACAAACAAAACAGCGACCCCCTTGCCACAACATTGCTCCGTAGTGCTGCTAAGTGGTCAAAAACTCCACAGGGTACCTTTAATTTTACAAATATGGGGATATTTTCAGTATTCAATTCAGACATTCAAGGGATCCGGAGTTTATACTGAGAGAGATGCGCATTCATAACAGGACAATTAGGGCAATTTTTAGGGTTTAATTTCCCGTTAGTGATTGGGTTTGGCCTTTGTTTTCCACTTAAATCAATGAAGCATGTCATTGTGTTTTTTCCCCGCCACAAATTCAGCTTTAACTATGCTTCATTGTTTTGGTCGAAGAGTCTGTTTCATCCACTCATTCATACATATTATGAGTAATACTCATTCATAGAGAGAGGAATGAAAGGTGGCGCCATGATTGCTTTATTTGGACTCTAAAGTGTTTCCTCTTTCAATTCACAGCAAATAAGAATTTTCACCAATTATTATTTCGGAGACATTTTTAAAAAGAGAACTACTGTATAGTGAGGTCCATTCAGCATGAGAACAACTCCCAACAAACATTAACTGCAAAAGGCTTAAACACAAGGGTTTGTGGGTAGAAGGATGCGGCTCCTCATGTTTGGAAAGTAAAGCAGATTCAGCACCGAGGCTCATATTCAGATTTTTTCTTTTGATATGAAAACACAGCAGAGCAGACAAACAGCACATCATACTGAGGTCGACACTGTCTTAATGTGTGAATATCTGCCCTGAGTATCAACTATTATTTTAAAATATTGTTACCGACCGTGAATGTCTTAATTCTCGAACTACTTTTTAACTTTTCAACCCCACTATCCCTCCCCATTTATCTTCATCAACCATCCTTCCTCTTCCTCACCTCTCACCACCCTCCTCCTTCCCCTCCTCTCTCTCTCTCTCTCCCTCCCATTGATCCCCGGGTTGATTTGCTGCCAGTGTCTTTGAGAAGTCCCTTTGTGGGGTCTCGCGTACAGCGGCCTGCATTTATTAATGCCTTTTACTGTCAACAGCCGCGGCCGCCGCCAAGAGAGGAGACGGAGGATGACCAAGACTGGAAAGATGAAAGGAGAGAGAGAAAGAGACAGACAGTGTGGCCAAACATTTAAAGATGAAAAGGAGTTCAACCTCTGCACAGCTCTGGCTTTTTTTTTTCCTTTGCTTCTTCTTCAGATGCCACCACTTTCAGTCTGGCAACATAAGCTGGCTAAACCTCTCAGATTCAATCTCCCAAACCTCTAACCAATCACTTCAATCTGTGTGTGTGTGTGTGTGTCTATCAGTTTCTTCAGTAAACAGCTTAATAAACTCAAGCGCCTTGCTGCGTCCTTGGAAAAGCATCCTTACAGCAGCTTTTCCTTCAGCTCCCGCAACAAAAAAAAAAGAACAACGGTTGGACTCAAGGCAAGAAATCATCAAAGACTGTTTGTCTACTCAAGCAGCCTTTTTAGCGACTATTAACCAACCACTCTTCACACACTTATTATTCTTCAATTCAAGCTGCCTGTTCATACAAAACAGCTTTATCTGGCAAAATAGAAATCATTCAGTCGAGTTTAAAGCTCCAACAGTGATGAGAAATTTTCAAAACTGCAGCTTCCGTAATGGGCAGTGTTTGTCAATCAATAACTCACCAAAACTAAATGACATTGGTTGTCACCGTCTTCCAAAACAAACCATGTGTGTTTTCCCTCCAGATGCCTCAGTTGGAAGGACAATGTCATTTTTCGGTGCCTTTCAACGCCGTACAAATCAAATTACAAAAGTGATTCACATTTTTCTAATCTGACACTGCTACGGTTGAGGTTTGACGAGGTTCAGGTGAGACACTACATATACAACAGGAAATGATACAGTACATGCAACGGCAGACGTCCATCAAACTGCGACTTTTTGTTTTCCAAGATCTCTCCGGAGCTGTTTCACCACCACCTACAATTTTTTCTCCCCCTATGAGCAGCTCCTCCAGTTCATTTGTGCATTGCATTGCGGAAGAAGAGTGTCCATCAACAGCACACTAAAAAATCAATCGTATTTAGTATGCATACTGTCTGGAAAAAGTGACAAAATGAAGTATATCCAAACCAGAGTAAAGCAACGATACACTAAAAACCTGCTTGAAATAATATATAGTCTTGTTCTGGGACAGGTCAATGGTTTGGATATTAATAACTTCTTTGTTAAGATTAGGGAACCTTCAACGTCATGGTTAAAATAATAACAACTTAGATAAGGTTAGGGAACAACCACGCTTAAAAGAAACCAACGTCGACTGTCGGCGGGAAACTGGAAATTAACCACAATCTCCTGTGTCAGCACCTTGACGACCCACCCACCCGCCCTGACCTCCTCCATTTGCGGATGTTGAGGCTCTGGAACAACTGACACTACTTCCTCCTTTGCTTCTGAGGCACTAGATGTCCTCGTCAGATAAATGTAAGCATAGGCTGCCTTTATGCATTTTCCCAGGAGAGTTATGCTGTTGTTTTTCTTGTAAATCATCTTCCAGGTTTGATTTTTTTTTTTACACAAAACACAAATATAGTACATTTAGAAGGTGATCTGAAAGCCCAGTTTTCTCAAGTGCACTTGAATGTAGTATGATGATTATGGCTAAAAACAAATCTGACTCAGTTTGTGAGTCAGTCAAGAGTTTTGGTGTCGATCTGAGAGAAACTTTCCCATCAGTTTGAAGCCAAATCTAATCTGAACCTTCTGAGTCACCGTCGTTAGAAAACAAGCTGTTTAGTTTTGAACTCCGGATGATTTCCAGGTAAGAACTCACTGAAGGCAAACATGAGGAAGTTTAACTAGTTGCATTTACAAACCCCGTCTGCACATACATAACAATGTCCTCCACGTTACATCATCAGCTTTAAAAGTTTTCCTCATGATCATAAACTGGAGCCCCTTCCCTCAGAGAATCAACTTTGTTTGTGAGCTGCCTCTCCAAAGAAACTAAAAAGACATTAAGACAGAGACGGTGAGGCGAAAAAGTGAAGTGCCGTTTTTTAGGGCGAAGTTGGACAGATTTTTACCCGTAAGCACTTTGAAACTTTCTTTTCAGAAGTGCTCACAAAACAGAGTCGTTACTTTCAGATAAACTTCACTCAACCTGCTGGAGGCTGAAAACCACAATGGATTGTTTCTTCTCTCCCCAGATGAAGCTTCAGTACATCCACCTGTCTGACCCCCCTGAGACACCTGATGCCCTCCTGCTATGTTTAAGGTCAGAGGAGTTAGTCTGGCTCGTTGGTATTTCCGTGATGAAACGCTAATTTGCAGTGGCAGGATGCTGCGAGCGCCGTCCCCTGCGGTCCGGTCAGCATTACACACCCCCCGCGGTGGCGTTGACCTCTCGTTTATCAGTGATACCCTCCCCACCGGCTGAAGAGCGTTTCCAGCTCAACTCAAATGGAGAATGTCAGAGGAGTTTAAAGAGTTGAGCTCAGGCTGTTTCCCCTGAGTGCTCTACTGGACTGTGAAATACACCAAACTATGATAAAGCTCTGGCTTTTTTCTTCTGGTTTTCTTGCAGTTGAGTGGTCCCACAGTGTGTAAGTGAGTCTATTTTCTGTTCCCTTCTGTCCTATCAGATGTGATGGAGCATAAATCATTTTATTTCAGTACAAGCAGCGATGCAGCAAAATATAAAAGTAAATGTCTTGAGTTTCAAATTTTCACTTAGGTAAAGCACTGACTTCTTCAAGAGTAACCCTCCACTTTCTATTCATGTAGAATACAGTTCACTTGGCAGCATGTGTTTGTGTGTAAGCTTAAAAATGCACTCTTTGTACGATAGAAGAACGAATGAATTTCAGCAAAAAGGATGAACTAAAGGCAGATGAGTCACAAACTGTATTTTCTTGAAACATCTACAAAAATCTGCCCTTTGCGCTCTCCCTGATCACGTAAGTATAGAAACAACAACAGTAAAATGTATTTAAACATCAAAAGTTAAAGTCGTTTTTGTCACCAGTTGTTCTTTACTGTAAAATCATTGATGCATTAAACTGATAAAGCATGTTTAAGTGTAAACTACACCATGGTCTATTAGTCCATCAGTCTCAGTCTACTGTCATATTGTACACTGTGTATGTTAATTATATTTTGTAGAAGTAATTAATTCCTGACAGCTGACAGAAAAAGGCAGTGCAGGGAAAATACAAAGCCTCAGAAAATGGAAACAGTCCAGTGAAATGTCAGAGCCTCAAAACTGCTTCGTGATCAAGAAATCTGTCAAAGGACCTTTTTTCTGCAATTTTATAGACCAGATCAGTTTCCCTGAACCCTCAGTGACGTCCTCAGAGGGTATATTCAGTTTACAGTGATAGAAAAAGGAGGAAAAACACTGTTAATCACGACCCGCCCAAACAGAAAATAGGGTGGTGTTTTTGAAATTCAACTGAACAGTTTGACTTGCTTTTCAAAGTGCATTTCAGCCGTAAATGGCTGCATGTAAGATGTGTTTTAGAGACCGTGGTGGTGGTTGTAAAAGGAGTCAGTGTGAAAACATAGGCACATCTACCTTGTCCAGGTGCTGAATTAAAAAAAAAAGTGAGGTTTCTGTCTCCCAAAGGACTTGCAACACCGTCACCTGGTCCCTTTAAAAATTCCTATTTATTACATTGAGAATGTTTCAGGCCCAAACTGGCTCTTCTTCAGGTCACGAGACCTATAGTACCAGTAATAAAGAAGAATTGTTAAAAGGAGCAGATGACAGTGTTGTGAGTCCTTTGGGAGATATAAATCCCGCTGTACATGAGACACCGTACTGCATCTATCCTCAAGAAGATTCAGTGACTGGCTCTAACCTGCAAAATTATATATATATATATATATATATATATATATATATATATACATATATATATATATATAAAAAGAAACAAATCACGGCTCCATGTGTCCCTCTAGATTAAGCTTTTTAACTTCCCCCTCAGCCTTTAAAATGAAAACACAAATCAGGCTGCTAATGAAATCCATTCTTAAACAGTCGACTATTTAATTTAAAGCAAATTCACTGTGCTGACAATGACCCGACCACCTTGTGTTGCCATTTGAGGAATCAGAGCAGCTGAGAGCAGAGTTTTAGCTCTGTCAAGCATCACTCTGTCCTTGTTTCACCCTCTGAGCGGAGCAGAAAGCAGTGGGCCGCCCACGGCGGAGCGCTGGCTCTGGTGTGAATGTGGCGATAATTGGCCTTCTATCCACTTCAGCCAGTGAGCCAAACGCCGCTGGGTCGCTCAGCCAGCCACCTGTGGTGCATTATGGTCCACACTCAGCTCTAATAAGAGCTAATCCTCTGTGATGAGCCCCGGCCCGGGCCCTGTGTCAGCACGCATCCTCCACACAGGCTGCGTTCAATGACAGGGGACGTTTTAGACGTGCTACAGGTGGACCTCTTCCCAAATGCATCCTCCACATGGGCTCAATAAGGAAAGAGGGCAGCTTTTAAAAATGCTACAAATAGAAAGCAAGCCAGGTTGGATCAACTCGGTGCATGTTCAAGAGGGCTAATGCTGTCAGGAGTGTTGGGTATGTAAATTAAGCAAGTAAAGATCAACCAAAGGTACATTCATCAAGAGTAATGGTTGTTTGAGCAGATTCATGCAAGTGCACGCACTGAATGTTAAAATAACAGAACATTTTTATAAGCGTTGCTGAATCAACAGAGATAAACCTAAGATGCGTTTAAGAGACTAAAATCTGCAGGAAGGAACTCAATTAGAGTCGTATTTAACAAAGTAAGAGTCTCAGAGGTGCTGCATGTGCAGATTATGTAAGCAAAGATCAACTGAGGGTACATTCAACAAGAGTTATGGTTGTTAAAAATCAGCACTAATGAACTAGGTTGGTTCAAGAAACTGAAGTCTTGCTCTGTTACAGGAAGAACCGAGGTCAGCAGGAAGAGACTTAACTTGAGTTACATTTGAGTCAAACGCTCTCAGGAGTGCTGCCTGTGTACATTATGTAAGCAGAGATCAGCGAGGGTACATTCAATGAGAGAAATGCTCGTTAAATCAGATCCATGCCAGTGCACGCACACATTAACTTGGCTGAAAATAAGAGATGAAATTCTGAAAGTTTTCTTAGAATGTGAACCTACCCCGTGTTTAAGAAACTGAAACGTGTTGCTCTTTCACAAACAGAGCTCAGGTCAGTGCAGGAACCAGTTTAGAATTGCATTCGACAAAGTTAAAGGCTCTCAGGAGTGCCGATCGAGTACATCATGTAAAGCAGAGAACACCTGGAGGTACATTCAACAAGAGTTAATGGTTGTAAAGTAGATTCACGCCAGTGGAAACCCTCAGCCCTAATAATGACATTTATTTTTTATGTGTTGCGAACTCAACTGCACAACAATTACAGTGAAGCAGTCATTGGCAATGACATTCTTAGTTCTCAGGCTAGATAGATAGATATTCACGTTGGACTAAGATATGATGCGTAAAGCCAGTGCAGATCCAGCTAAGGTATGTTCAACCAATTTAAAGTGTGAAACTGTTGCAGACAGAGCTTGTCAGTAAGCTCCAATTTTAGTTTAAGAAGGTTAAGTGTTTTCAAATGGGCGACGTGTAAATGAAACCAACATACATCCAACAGGAATAATTATTGTTATGCGAGACAATCCGAGTGTTGCAGGAAGATATAAAGTCAGAACAGATACGCAGATATGTGATAAATGAAATGCAACATTTAGCAGTTCCACAGATTGAACTCAGAGCTCAGCAGAGACGAACCTGCCGTGGAATCTGCTAAATAAAACGTTCTGTTAGAGCAGCAGGTGTGAAACAGGATGAGACACACTCTCTTGTGGTGCGTTCAACGAGGTTAAAGGTTTCAGCAGAGAAAGCGGGTCGCGCACACTCGTCCTGGAGCACGAGGGAAACGATTTCCAGCTCCACGTTTTTCACCCTGACAGTTTTATTAGTTCACGTTGGAGCGGCAGATAGAGAATATGTCAGCAGGTGTCAACAGGCTGCGTTCAAGGTGATGTTTACACCTTGGCATTTTAATGTGTGGAGGAAATTTACTTTTTTTAGGTTTGACATTGGGGAGCAACATCAGTCAAAGGTATGAAGTGAAGTCATTTCTATACAGCTGACAGTGAAAATGAAATAAAAATGCAACTGCATAGAATTTCAAATTACTTAAATGACTTCTTTTTACTGCGTGTTGTGTTGATTAGTTAACTATGAAGTTACTACAGGGAAGACTGGACAGAAGTCTTGTGTTTTTGTTTGAAGTGTGTGTTCCCAGACTATCAAGCGTGTGTTGCCAGATCCAATATCAAGTTTGTTCTCCCAAGCCATTCCCATTTTGTGGCCGAGTGGGATCATGTTAATAAAGTCAGATCGGAACGTTGTCCCACATCAGCTTCTCCATGCATCAGTTTTAAATGTCTTGACAAAAGCAGCCACTCAAGACTAAATTGCAAAGTTATGCTTTAGTTTAGGAAATACTTGAGCAAAGAATAAATACAGAAAGACCAACGGTCAGATCAAACACTTGATTCCAAGTTTTGATACTTGACGTTTTCAGATACTCTGATGAAGACATATTTTGGTTAATACTCAAAAAGTGTTGATATCCACCCTTTCCCCAAATGTCCTTTACTGTCATGTCATCATTTAATTCTTCATCTTTTCTTGTTTTCACTACCTTCATTTCATCAGAATGTGTGCGTTCCCCCTCTAAATCCATCTAATTGAGCTTTCAGTCATGAGGTGAGCTCCCAGCATCAGCTAAGGAATCCTCCGGAGGTTTAAGTCCCATGGTGATGTGTGCACCGTGGGGATGAAAACAAAACTTCCTGCTTCCTGCAGTCCCAGTCGTCCTCCTCCCGGGAGGTGCACGCCAGCACTAAGCTCCGTAATGAAACTCTGTGATTGTTTGTGACACTCGGCTCGCTGAGGTTTGATCCATCCTGATGGGAAATAAGGCAGGAACGACCGGGGAGCAGTTTCCCAAAAATTGCAAATTTGCATCGAACAATAGGAAGGCTACATTAATGAGTTTTGTTTCTTCTTTTTGTTTGTTTGTTTGGCTTGTTACACAAGAAAGATGAAGAGGATGAAGACAAGGGAAAATAATGGAGAGAGAGGGGTAGTAAAATAGGAAGGGAACGTACAGAGATAGTGGAAAAGGAGAAAAATGGAGAAATGGCATAGATACAGACAGATACAGATATGAGGAAAAACGATAGAACCGGAGAGAGATTGAACAATAGAAAGACACAAAAACTTTCCACCAGATGTTGGAACCTGGCTGCAGGGATTTGCTCCCATTTATTAGTGAGGTCCAACACTGATGTTGGGTGATAAGGTCTGGCTTGCAATCGGTGTTCTAGTTAATCCCAAAGGTGTTGGATGGGGTTGAGGTCAGGGCTCTGTGCAGGCCAGTCAAGTTCTTCCACACCAAACTAAGGAAACCATTTCTTTATGGAGCTGCTTTGTGCACGGGGGCATTGTCATGTTCAAGCAGGAAAGAGACAAACACAAACTGTTGGCACAGAAAAACACAATTGTACAAATACATTCAATAAATGTATGAACTGGAAGCAGAAGAAAATTGTGAGAGAAGGCTTCTTTCTCGAAGAACAAAGGTGTGTTGCGCTTGTGTCCTCTTTTTGATAAAGTGAGTGAATCGTAACACAGCAGCCACAAATCAACTTGCTTATTAATGCTGAATAAAAGAGAGAGAAATGTGGTTCAGCACCGATAGCATCAGCAGTTTGACAGATGCATCTAGTCATGGGGGTAATGGCTGATATTAATGATTCTAGACTTCAGCAAACACTTCAAGAACAGGCTGTGTCTGATCTGTTAGAGGGGAGAAGCATTTATAAAAGTACACGAGTAGTACTAATATTAGTACTTTTTGGCTCATACTGGCAGTTATTTCCAATCTGGTGATCACCAGCTGGAGGTCAGAGGTCACCCTCTGCTGCTTTTTATTTTATTTGTTGCTGAAACCCACAAAATCCGCATGAATAAGTGAAGACTCAGAGAAAGAGAGGAAGTCAAGCTGTGAAGCTGTGTGTGTGTTGAGAAGATGAGTGTTTACCAGACTGTGAGCTGCTTATGTCAGAAATGAATAATGGATGAACTTGTAATTATTAATCCTGCTTACAGTGGGAGCGTGTGATGGAGCGGTGGGACTGTTAAAGGCAGGACAGAGCACCGAAAACCAGAGCCTGATGGGCCGACGGAGACCAAACCTGACAACCAGAGTGTGAAGTGTGAGTGTAGGAACACAGCAAAGTTTGTCTCTGGAAAGAAATAATTCAGGTTTTAATCTCTGGGATCAGTGGTAGGGTGGAGTGGAGGGTAAATGCAGACAGAGCTGCTAGGGAATCAATTAAAAGGCATAAATGCTGCTACATTTAAAGCTTAACGAAGCCCTTATCACTTCTGACAGTGTGTGAAACTTCACAATATAGTCACAATATTCGGATCTATGAAGCTGTGAAATAGCTAATTAGAGGGTTTCACAACATTTTAGGAGTTAATTTCCAAAATGCTTTGTCTCTATTGTGGAAAAAGGTGTTCTAAAACATATCATTACGCTGTTGAACAGGGACTTTATTTTAATAAGGACTTTAATTACTGACAATTAGAGTTGCAAAGACATAAAACGTGACTTTGTACTCATTGCTGCTGCTCATTTGAATGATGTATCTCATTTTATAACAGGGCCCTTAGTCCAAATCTGAATCAGGTTCATGTATTGTGTGAGGTCGAGTGGGGGCAAAGAAGCAAACTGTGACAACAAAACACGGAGCGATCCGGCGGAGTCAGCAGCCAGCCGGGTCACATCCGTCACATCAGCCACCCAAACACATATTTCACTTCCTCCACTTACAGTGAGTCAGGTAGACCGCCAAAATAAATGTACAGTCAGCAGGAAAACACTCCACTTTGCATTGGCCTTGTATTAACCTGAGAGGAGGGAGTGTAAGTGTGCAATAATAGCGTGTTCACACCGAGGTCAGAAATAAACAGGAATATCAGAAAACAACTGAGAAGCTGAGGGGGCAGAAAAAATCTGATGAAACATGAAATGATATAGGTCCTTGTGGGCCACCATAGGGAAATCAGTAGAAGCCATTGGAGTGGGTTTCAAACCTGAAAACAACATGTACACAACCTGAAGGCCTAGTAAACGTCTGATTGTTTATTACTGCATATTATTTCAGTAAAATCGAGGTTGATGTTGCACATTTTGGCTAGTGGAATAACAGATGCATTGAATTCATAATCAGATCTATTCGTTCCCCAAACATTTTCGCCTTCATCAGGGTGGTATGAGTCACTCCTCGCTCGAATTCAGGGAAATTAAGATGGCATCTTTGTCAAAAAGAGGAGGAAGATTTATAAGGCAGGCAATATGGACAAGGAAATATATTTGAGGCCATTTTTGGTTTTAGTTCTGTGGATTACATTTTTATCAAAAACTAGACTTTTGGGGAAATATTAGTATTTTAAGTTAAAGGGAAATTGCATTAAGATAAACTGTAGATTGACTTAGAAAGTAGTTAAGTATGGAGGCCGACAAGGGCGAACACGCAGCATTTTAAGAAAACACATGCAAAATAGCTAAAACATGTGCTCTCATTATCATTACGGTGCTTGGCCTATGTAGGCTATACCTCGGGATATTTCTGCCTTAATAATGCTTATATGATTATTATGCAGGCCCTTCAGAAATCATTAAAATAACTGATAGGATTCCAATTTTCTCTCCGAAGGTCCTGCGAGGTGCGCAGAGTAGAGTGGTAACAGAAGTCAGAAATCCACAACATAAGCACTAAGAGATGGTACACGGACCAGACTTCAATAACTTCATGAGTCACAAACCGTGGCAACAAGCACATCCAAGCCGTGTTCAGCACTTTTCAGCGTCCTCTGGAAACACGTCCGTCGTCGTTTTCTGTATTTGCAGCACGTTTCTGCATTTCTGTGTTGTCAAATTGATGAAGATGTTCTCTTAGTTTGCTTGTGTTCTGTCTATTTGCATGTGTTCTCTTAAGTTGTTGCGCGTTTGCCCTTGACGGCCACCGTAGTCAAGAGGTACTTTCAGAGGTCAAACGGTTGCCACCACCATCAAGTCTTTCTAATGTAAACACAACGACAGCTGAAGTAGGCAGCAGCACTGTGTGACCATGGCAACCACAGGATCCACACACAGGAAAATGATGCAGGAGATAATTGCACCGGGATGAAAGTACTCTGAATTATAAGCCTCTTTAGCATCAATGAACAAACACATCAAGCAACACCGGCTTAGAAGTTTGATTATTCTGTCTTGGCCAATAAACGTATTACCAATATTACTTAGCTAAACTTGTTGAAAATGTTAAATTCTGCAATTAGATGACAACTGAGCAAGTCATGTTATCTGTAATTCTCACCTTGTGGGGAGAGATTGTTTTATCAGCTGCAAGGTGAAGAATGAACTCTGAACTTCAGCATTTTAGAATATTTAAACCATTTTATTTCAGGGAGACTAGGTGTATTTTGTAAAAAAGAAACAGTTCAAGATGCCCGACGAAGGCAAGATAGCTGAAAATGTTTTGGAAATAAAGCACGGGGTGTTGAAGAAGAGTTAAGCGGCATGTTCAGTTTTGATGTTCTTCATTTTAATATTATATTTTGCTATGTACTGTCTTTGTTGAGTAAACGACTAGAAGAGTCCAGAGACACAGAAGGTAAACCGAGAGATTAAGTCATTTTTTGGAGCACCATTTGATGATACAGTCTGAAAAAAACTGCTGTTTTCAAAATGGATGTTTGGCCTTTGTGAAGAAATGGAAGGTGACGATAGCTGGAGGTTTATGACGACAATAACTGGCACAGGCACAGTCTCTATCTGGAAACACAAGCGGCAGAGGCAGATAATGGCTGACAGAATCTATTTACTGTACATGAGATGTAATATCTTCCAGCTTTCAGCGGGGGAATAATTTGGAAAAAGGCAGAGATTAAGACAGACTGAGAATGAAAGGAACCCAGAGAATCAGAAGGAGAGAAATTGAGAGCGAAAGAGAGAATGAGCTCCTCAGTGTGTTTCAGTCCACATTGTTTTCACTTTAAATGCAGCAAAATGCAAATTCGGCAGGGAAGAGGAAAGAAGGAGTAACAATCATTTTCTGTGTTCCTAAAACCGTGTTTAGCTCCGGTGTCTAGTGATGATTCATATTCGCCCAGGGCCGCGCCAGGGAAAACACAAATTCATGGAAAAATAGAAGAGCGAATGTTTGTGGTCCCAAATGCTAAAAAGCTACAGATAAAGCACTTTCTAAAAAAAACGCCCAATTATCCCCCCTCTGCCTCAGATAATGGCTGCCAACAAGCACTTACTGTAAAGCACGCGGGACCCTTCACTGTCACACAGGACCATGATGCTTCAGGCAACTACCTGGGCTGATTGGAGCTTCAACGACTCATGAAGGAAACAGTTCAGAAACCAGATAAAGTAGTTCTGAAACATGAGGCAACATACAGGGTCACATTATTGCTCCAGTGAGTGGATTTAATAAATGGTTTTAGGTTAAACCTGGGAGGGTTTTTCAGAGCAAATACTGATATCAAGAAAAGAAATGGTCGACCGTGCTTCTGGTGATGTTGCCCCTCAACATCGGGTCCCTCCCACAGTTCAGAGATCAGTCAAATCAGTCCAGTTTCTTAAAAACCATCATTAAAAATATGGAAATGGGTTTTTTTTATGTGAATTTTCACAAAATTTTCAATGTGTACTTAGTTTTCTATGAGGCAAGAATGCAAATATAACACAGTACATATTATAACCCATTCACCAAGGGTGGAAGTGGCCAATTACATTTACTTTTGTCGCCGTAGCTGAAATGGCACCCACTGCTGAGCATAAGTGCTCCATATAATCACTGGGAAATGGCACTGAAAGAATGTGTATAAAAGAAAACAAAAACAAAAAGAACCGACTAAAGAAAGAATTTAAAGGGAGAAAAAAAGAAACCCAAATAGCTAACTTTCACAAACGTGAAAACAAGAGCACCAGCCACAGATAACTCCATGGTGACAACGGACAGAAAACACAAGCAGGCATGTTGTGCTGAAAAAAGTAGAAGCTGAAGTGAACAGACGACACAAATGTCGCCTCACAGTTGGTCTTCAGCTAATTGTGGTTGAGGTGTTTGAATCACATCTGCTACATTTAATCGACAAAACTGTGACTGAGAAAAGTTTTGTGGTGATATTTAGTTAAAAGGGATTTCATGAGTCACGCTTTTACTTGAAATGTCAAGGTCATGGAGGTCCAGGGTCAAAGCAACATCAACTAGATTATATCCCTGTATGGTATATTATCCACATTTCTTTTTAAAATGAAGACAAAAAGGTTCAATATAATCTAAGAACCATATTTTCTGCAACAATGATCATTGTGGCATTAAGACCTGTCAACCTTTCTTTCTGCCATTGTTTTAAGTTAATGTGATTTATGTAGTTCAACAGAGAAAAGAGGGCACTGACACAGAGGCGTTCAGGGAACCCCGTTAACTATGGCTGCCCTCATTAAAGCGTGAGGTGCCTTGGGTAAAATGATCCGACAAATGGAAAATGTTAAATGTTAATTCAATAAGGAGGCCAATAAAGACCAATATTCAATCGCTAACAGCCTGCTCTTTTCTTCCTCCTTACTGTTTTTAAATGTTAAACACATAAAGGGGGAGTCCAGAGCTCCGGACACACCCGCTAGAAGACCAAAGGCTACTTACAGAGGAAATGAAGAGTTTTCTACAGGGACAAAATCTCATTCAGTTAGTACTGCGGATAGTTTTACCGTGTGCTATTATCACCAGGGCCATATCCGGACAGGGGCCTTCAGAGGCCCCCCACAGAAATTGACCTGGCCACCATGGCTGTCCCTTCTTCTAAATTTAACAGTTGATATGGTAACTAGCTGTGGGGGCTAAGTGGAAGTTATCTCAATCAATTAAGGTACACAAGAGTCAAGTCAGTTTTCTGATGTCAAACGTTCTTTAAAGCAGCTCAGTGGAACTTTTCATTTTGTGTTGATTTTGGCGGCCCCTGTGGACAGAGGCGGTAGTGTTTCACCTAACGTTAGGTTACATGTACAAGGAGACGACTTCGCCGGGAGGAGAGCGGGCGGCAGCTCCGGAGACGGACCTTCGGTTAGCAGCTGAAGCAACTCGAATTCAGCCAGAGCAAACCCCAGCGCCGTCTCGTCTGATGTCGCAGAAAAATCCGACCCGGTGGCAGGCATTAAGAATAATGATTAGAAACTAATAGAAATAGCCAATCTTCTCGCTGTTGGTCTTGTTTGCTTATGTAGGTCATATAGAGGCATCGGTA
>NTHP01000303.1:527424-542474 GCA_003416845.1 Oplegnathus fasciatus
CAATAGGGTATTTTTGACATCATTAATTTGCTTAAAAATACATTAGCTTTGTGCTGTGATAGCTTATGTTGGATTACCAAACAGCTGAATGCCCTCTTAGCTTTGTCAATGCTATGTTAGCTTTACGCCCTGTTAGCTGATATTCCGCTATCTCAGCCCCACTAAAGTCATTTTCTGGTAACCTGGTCAGATTAAAGTTACGTTAAGTTCACGCCCCATTATCTTGGGTTGGTCCATTAGTTGCTAAGGTCCAAAAAGTGAGCTAACAATAGTATTAAATTACACTGTCCACACTGAATGGCAACTGGAAACTGAATGGCATTTTATCACTATTTTTTTTACTTTTATAGAATTATAATTAATTAATTAACAGAGAAAATAATCAGCAGATTAATCTATATTGATTATCAAAAATGTAAATAATTGTTTGTTGCTGATTTCCGTGTTTACAACTTGAGAGCGTTTACGTCACTAAAGTTGAGTTAAAAATACAGTGCATTAACAATATAGTACTATAGCCATGTAATGTAATTATCTTGAAAGAAAGACTTTGGCTGACAAAAAGCAATAACATTTGTTTGTGTATCACGTTAACAGTTCTGTGATATTTAGCAATAAATATATAATACGGTTTTCCATGAGTAGATGCAACTTAAACGTGACGTCAATGGTATCTACAGGTTGGAAACTGATAATTACTGCCACTCCCATGTGACTGAACGCAGCATGAGCCACACCAGCTCGTCAATGTGACCACTAAGAAAATCTGCATCTGTTAAAGACAGTTATACTTCAACAATCAAACATGTGTGGAACAGATTTATTGCAGATTTATTGCATGAGTGTGAACAGAGCTGACAACATGCTCTCACCTCATCACGACCCACAAGTACTGTATGTGCTAAGCTCCATGTGGTCGACCCACAACAACATATTGGAAAGTGCAAAGCAGAAATTTTGGCCCTACAGGAAAGGTCAAGGGTCAGTCTCATGGGGATCACGATATCCGCAACAAATTTTATGGAAACTGGGCCGTTTGTAAAAGTGCTGAAAGAAAGTTCTGTGTCAGAAAGTTATTTTTTGTATTTCCTTACGCCCACTGCAGCCAAATTCTCCTGCACAATCACCCACTGAGAATCATCGCCAAAGCAGACAACCTTCAAGTGCCTTGCTCAAGGCAGGGAAGGAGCTTTACTCATCCCCTTTCCCCAGCTGGGCTTCAGGAACCCCCCCTCCCCTCCCTGAGAGCTTCTGTAAATAAATCCTCTGCGGTGCTGTCGTCTTGACTTTGTTTCCTCCGAGGTTGGGCGCCTCTGTTAAGCCCCGCCGGTGCTTTATCTCACATGCACCGTTTGTATTTGCTGTTCTCCCTCCTCTCCCGTGTGGTTTATCATTTTTTATTCGCAAGTAAATAAACTCTGAACTGTGATCTCCGAGCAATTCAAATATTCATTCCGGTGCTGGGGTTATGTAGTGCGACATGCTATCCAGACGCAAAGGTTCAGTTCAGAGGCCTCTCAGCTCCACAGAGAGAGGGAGAGGTGGAGAGATTTGTGGAGGAAAATACTAATATACTATATCTGCCAGTGTTTGTGTGTGTGTGTATACACCACGCATTTCAAACAGCGCTGGTGCTGCAACACTCTGGACATACAAACACTAAATAAATCATGTTACTGTGAAACACAAGCACGGGGCTGGTTGTAACACGCCTTTTGACATGTGGTCAGTGCACTGATATACAGGTGTGTGTGTGTGTGTGTGTGTGTGAGGGAGACAGAGAGAGAAATATTTTTGCATTCATCACTGATTGTGCTTATGTTTGTATGCATGTATACTTACTTAGAAGCTCTGGGTTTGTGTTCGAGCGCGCACGTGTGTGTTGAGGAGGGGCCCGTACACGTCTCAGGGCTCTACATAATGGATGAATTCGCTGCAGCGAGCAGAACAGGCCAAGCTGGACTCATTTCAAAACGCCTCGAACGCTGCTATTTATACAGAGAGCTGGAAAGGCTTCAGGAGCAGCAGTAGGAGGAGGAGGAGGAGGAGGAGGAACAGGGGCCGCTCGGCGGCACGGCCCAAGCACCACCCAGGTCCATGTTCACTGCAAAAGACAAAGAACCACAGCCAAAATCTGACTTTGTGCTTAGGCTGATAATTTCCTCTGCTGATGGAGCAGAAAGGAGAATCTATTTTCATTCATGTGTTTGTTAACAATTTACTACTTTTGCTTGTGGAATGGATTGTACATTTTTTAATCCGTTTACTGGAGGTCACGTACTGTAAATTCTCAAATAGTGGCCAAGGACTTGCAGTTGCACGACTGTTTATCTCAACTGCAGAGAAAACCAGGCCTTTATTCGAAACACGCTTATTTATATTAGAAACAGATCTTTATTCCTAATTTCCCCCCCTTTTTTTTATAAGTATATCTCATCAATCTATTGTGTAAACAAATATTACTAAATGTAAAGTCCCCCTGTTTTCTAATCTGCTGTGAACTGCTGTTCGGGATCAAGCACATTTCTTCCATCTGCACAACAGTCACGTCTCTCCACCCTGATGCTCTCAGCGTCCGTCAGTTTGGTCTGATGACCGCTGAGCTACCGTCAATTAAACTCCCTTTCCTAGTGGGCCTTCAGTGTTGAAGTGCTGAGTTTCAGTCTTGGTAATTTAAAAAAGATCATAAAAACAGCAAAGTAGAAGCTACTGGAGATAATTAGTGAATGAAACAGTAGTTGATTGATAGGATATAACTCTGCTGTTGGCTCTGGTGTTGTGGAAATATAATGAATTTATGTTTTAACATTTCAAGGATCTTCTAAATTTGATGCAGCCGCCGTCAGTCTGTCGATGAAAACGAAACATTCTTCACTGAACTGATTTGTTTTAAAGAGAGAGACAAATAGAGGGGGAAACAAATAATGCACATCAGAAAAATAATAAAGCCACAGTCAGTGGGTAAAGGGATTGGCATGCTAATTTTAATCACTTATTTGGGCGTCGTATCCCAGAGGCACGTCCCTGACAGTCGGCAACCGAGCCGCCGTCAAAGCCTCATTTCTTTAATTTCACATCAGAGTGTGGAGTCACAGAGCTGTTTAGATTTGTCAACAGCTCTGATTAGAGCAGAAGAAAAGGAATAAAAAGGATTTAATGAGAGCAGCACAAAGCACAAGGATTCTGTTGTTCAGTGTGTGAGAGGCAGCACATTCATCCCGCTGAAGACAGCAAAACTGACAAGTCTGCTTTTAATTCAGACAGATTTGTGACAATATGTGACAGTTTGTGAGATTTTGTGGTGGTTCGTCATTTATTTGTAGTACTTACTGTGTTTTAAGGGTATTCTTTAAGATATATGAGATACTTTGTGGTACAGTTGTGTGCTTTGTGAATCCCAGAGTGATAATGTGAAGTGTGATTTATGTTTTTTTTAAATTGATGGTACTTTTTGGTATTTTATGTTACTTTAAAGTATTCTGTGGAACTTTGCAGTATTTATGAAGTACTTTTTGGCACATTGTGGTTCAATTGCAGCACTTTATTGTACTCTGTGGTGCTCTGAAAAACATAGTCCTTCATAGTATTTTATGATTTTTGATCAGGTTTATGGTATTTTGTAATACTTTTTGTCATCAATGATCATTGTGATCATTTTAGGCACTAGATCCAGGAGTACAGCTGATATGTAAAAGATAAGACATGTGAAAGACGTGTTTACCGTTTCAAACTTTCAACAACACGTGGTTATGAGTATTAAAGGGCGATTCCACCAGTTTGACGCACGACGGTCAGTTTCATGGGGAATACAGCTCAATCTATGAAAACAGCAATATAACAGCATACAGTATAACGTTTTCTGTGGATCCGGAGGAGCTTTGGTTAATCTGAGAGAATCGCCACTGATGATGTCATAGTGATGTCATCGGGGTTGTCTCGGTTTAGGCTCAGACATTCAGATTTTTAACAGAAAGACAGTCTTACAAACTGGGGGAGTGGAGTTTGAAATCCGTGTGCATTTACCAGGTAGATATGGTCTAAAGAAATACTTTCAAGTTGCATGGTGGGATTGACACATTCTAGTTACTTCAATCATCAAACTTTATGGAAATGCGATACTGAAACATTCAAGTACCCCTTTAGTAGTTGAAATGAGCTGATGTTCAATCTTACAAACTGTTTAGGCCTTTGACATCATCATGACATCATCAGCACGATGCTACTGAACAATCAGCTGGCACACCTGGAACACGTGATTAGCTGTTGTTCCCCAACATCTCTGCTTCGTGATGGTTTTAAAGTAAAACCTGAAGTTTGAAGTCGATACAATCTTCTGTGGTCTGCTTTATGATACTTTCTACTTTGTAGTACTTTGTGGAACCTCTTGAAATGCTCTCTGTACTTTTATGGTATGTTGTGATACTGAGGTTTTTATGGCTGCGTGATTCCTGGAAAATGAACTAAAATTGGGTTTCAGAGCAGAGACGCAGCAGATCCTGGTGTTTGTGTCCGTCTGTTTGTTACTGCACAACCACAGAAACATCCAGCGATCATCTGCCCCACTGCCCGACCCCCGACCTCCACTCCACCGCACCAACACTCACACACACCATTACGTGGGCCGACACACATACAGGGCTATGAAGTGTGTGTGAACCTCATGGGGACTGTGTGATTTTGATACACATCAAAGAGAATACGTTTCACTGGTGGCACCGAGCCTGAGCCAGAGAGAGAGAGAGAGAGAGAGACAGAGAGATGCTGCAGAGGAAGATAATTAGCTTTTATATGGTCAACTTTTTCTCCACGAACCTGAAGCTTCGCTGATTTCCAGCTGGGCTTGTTTACCATCCACCATGTTTATGTTTACATGCACACAGAAATCTGACTGTACTGCAATCCAGATACTAATGTGAGTAAATAATGCAGCACTAGTGACATTATGCTCGCAGCTGGGAGTTGAATCTAACAAGAATAGCATACGTATATGTATCCAATTCACTGGTATGAAGAGAGACCAAGAAGTGCTGTAATTCTTTTGTGATGCATATTGGTAAATATCTGACGTATAGAAATCCACATTTTTCATAATATATATGTATAAAGTTTAATACTATAATCAGTATTAGATTGATTTATTGCCAAGCTCTACTAAACGTATACTCTGAAACCAAGACAACAAAAGTTAGACTTTGAGAACAAGGTAAACCAAAGCTGGACATCTGGACGGGAATACATGCAAACTTCAATTTCCTGGCCGCTGCTCAGCCTGTGAATGAATCATCAACTGCAACATTTGGTAGATTTTCTACCAGATATTGTACATAATGTCCTGCAGAGTGTAAGCATGTATTTGAGCACTTCAGTCTTTCACAGATACAAGGACAAAAAGTTAAATGTGGGTGGAATCCTCCTGTACTTCTAAGCATTTAATATTGATCTTTGGCATCTTCAGTCTGAAATCAACACAGTCAGGACTATCTCCCCTCATCAATCTCTTCCATTCCCTTCACCTTCACTCCAAACTCTGTAACCTTGCCTCATCTTTCTCGCCCTCCATCTCCTCTCCTCTTCTTGTCTCTGGATAACCAGCGAGGACAGTAAACTCAGGCTGTAAATTGTTCCAATCACAGACGTAACAGGGCTGTCCTTCCTGACTCTGCGGCTTGTAAACTTTCAAACAGGCAGTTCGTCTGATAGGGTCATCCTCGGGGGACAGTCATCTCTTTAATAAGCCATTGACGCTCCATTCTTCCACCTTCCTCCGTTAAAAATCCTGCAGTTGTGTGGAAGAAATCCATCAGAGGAGAGGAAACACAGACAGCGACTAATATAACCACAAGAGCAGGAAATAGACCAGAATGCAATGCAACTGCAAGACAGATTAACGTTTGAGTTTTTTTATTTTCGTTCTTTCTTCACCTGCTTATGAACTCAACAGATGACTTGAACAAGTTCAGACATCTTCTCTGAAGGCTGTCCAAAGGCATTGTGGGAGATGTAGTAAATCACTAACTCAAGAAGAAGTAAATGAGTCGGGCTACGGGAGTATAGTTTCAACCAAAAAGTAAACTTTCAATCGAATGACGTACAGCGCTGAAAAGTAACACGCCGAGTGCCAGGGCTGCTTATCCTCTGCCGTGGGATGGATTTTATTCGTCAGAGGTGGATGCTGATTTTATTTCCTACATTACAGGTCAGACTGAGTTTAGAACAAACCCCAGTTTCCTGTCAGGGTGTCTGACAAGGGAGCCACAGCCAGAGTTCATCACTGCACCAGAAACTGCTGTTGACGTTCAGGTTGGCAGAAGGAAGTTCAACTTTTCTTTAGTTCAACCACACTGTCAAGCTAATGTGAGTGTTTGTGTGTGTGTGAGTAGGTGGTTGCACAAGTAGAATCCACATCGAAGAAGCGACTGCTAAAGAAACTTCATGAAAACTAGTTCTGACACGAACTGCAAACTTTTGAAACAAAGCATTAGAGATGAGAACGAGCAATAACGTACCTTATTGTAGCCAACCCCAGTTTAACCTAAGAGTCTCTGAAGGCTTATGTAATGTGTTTTACTGCTACAAAGGAAATACCGAGTTAACGCGTCTCATGATGTCTTAACTGCAGAAACCAGGGTCCGAGTTGCCTGTCCAAAAGACAGTCTGAAACATGGGATTTACTACATTATGCTTTGATGGAAGTATTACATGTTTAAATTCATATGAAATAAATCTTACAATCAGGGTCATCAAATATTTGGGACACTACGGTAGTGTTCTTCTCTGTGCGATTACTCAGTCTGGAATTGACTATATTGCATGACTACTCCATCTGTAAAAAAAATGTGTGAATCAACATCCCTACTGTTCTAAGCTTAAGCAGGCACAAGTCTGGTTATGTGTCTTTAAACGGAAGGACATATTACAACATAAAGGGGATGACATGTAACAAAGGGTCCTTACAGGATTCAGACCTACGTTTCTGAGGTTACATGCTAAGGACATTACCAAGTGTAATCACTGTGTTTGATGTTCGATGTCTGGATTACCGTTCGCTTAAAAGGAGGAGCTGGATAGAGATGGATTCCTTTTTAGCAGCTTCAACCCCACACCACAAACCCCCCCGCCCCTCCGCCCTAACCCTTCAAAGAAAAAGAGCAGATGCGCTACATCACACAACAAAGGCCAGATATTTAATGATAGAGGTAATAGTTCAGATCGTAATGTAAATTTATCACAAGACGAGGTCACAAGACACGTTTTATCATCAGTAGGTCTGTGTTAATGGCATCAGTGTCTATGATCAGAGTTATTTTAGATAAGCTAAAATCTCCGACAGAGACCTGGATACAGCAGCCAGAGTGTCTCAAGTCTCTGTGCCAAAGCAGGTAAAGCAAAATAACAGTAACCATTATACATTTTCCAGTAGTATGATTCATTTAATGTGTTTGTGTTTTATTATATATGAACACAGCCGCCATTGTTTTGCATACTTTGCATCTTAACCCTCCTCCAACGTGTAGACAAAAGTCGAAGGTAAAATATTTGCACTATATAACAAACCTGGAGATACGTGGTTTTCCACTGACAGGAATAACATACAGTTAATCTCCAAGCCAACAGTGTTTCCATTAGGAGCCATGATCACTTCTGTGGACTCCTTCGGCTCAAACTAACCTGTCACTTCAATGTTTAAATCTAATTTCCCACTGGGCGGTTCTGTGATGTGACGCCACCCGTGTCGCAGGTTAAGAGTCTGCAGCGCGCCGCCACGGCTGACGAGCAAAGCAGCTCGACTGCAACAACAACCCCATCACCCAACCACCACCACGGCCTCCTTCCCAGTCCAATCTAATGTTCAGCTCGAGTGCACCCCTGATTTTATTTACCCTGCGCTAAGCTAGTGTCTGATTAATACAGTACATGCCAAGCAAAGGTCAAGACAGAGTGAGAGAGAGAGAAGGATTGTGGGTAAAAATGAGACGTGGGAAGGGTGGGAGGAAAGAGAAAAGGGATTTAGGGAGAGAGAGATGCTGTTTATTTTCAGACTCCATTTTTATTCCCTTATTCTGGGAAAACAACCTACAAGAAGAACCCCATTACAGTTTCATTCCCCTGCAACTTCCCTGAACTGTGAAATCCATAAGCCAAGAGTTCAGAGCGGAGGAGCAGGGAGGGAGAGACGAGGAGGAGAGCAAGGATGAGAAATTAATTATTTGGCGGAGGCGTCACGGTTCATTTGGCACAGAAAAGGGTGCACACGGAGCCGACGGTGCACCGACGTTCATCACAAGGCAGCGGTCGGTTGGCTGAGAGAGGAAGACACAGACGAATCATTTTCATAACCACCTGTGCTGCCGTGTTCAACTAATTCAGCTTACATCAGTCGAATTTTCATTTCATTCAAAAGTCGGAACTAGTAATCACACAAAAAGGAGGTGGAGGGGGTATTACGAGATGGAAGAGGAGTGAAATTATTAAAATCCACTAGACGTGTAATCCATGAGGTGCAAACGCCAGCTGCCAGTCATCCAGGTTTTAAAAAACAACATAAAAAAGCAGAGTTGTTCTTCACAGCAGTGCCAATACTGGAAATAATCAGGAATATTTTCACAGCCAAAGGTGAGCAGAGAGAAGAACAAGGTAAATACAAATTGGAGCCACAATGCAGGAGTGAATGGTGCTCTTTAAACACATTATGCTGGACAAGCGGCATAATTTTATATCATCGCGGTAGATTCTAATTAATGCTTGGTGGCCACCAGCGGCGCTTATCCACATGAAGAGCGGCCGCATTCAGACAGAGGATTGTCTGAGACAGAAAGCAAACGTGAGCCGGCATGCAAAAACAGTGATTACACACCTCCGGCTAACAAGTGTGAAACGTTTCTTTGGCATGCAGATTGGATTGAAATGGCGGCCTGCAGGTAAATCAACAGATAGCCAAACAGTCACACAAGGTGTTTGAAGTTTATCTGAGAGGGAACACAGGAACTCTAATGAGAGGACACTTTCTCTGTGGCGTGATACAGGACAGAGTTTCTGAAGCTGAGAGCTGGTGTTGATGTCTGGGACGCTCCATTAACAGCGTCTGAGCAGCTTATTTAGTGTAGGAAGACTCTGATTGCCAGCATTAGCTTGAAGCTACGATATCATCATTAATGGTTGAAGTCCTCCCCCGATCTTTGATCCAGAAGTACAGTTGGTCAAAGGCAACTAGATTTAATTAATTTTATCACTTATTCAAGACTTCGGAACATATCAGCTTTGCTCGGATAACTTCTTGTTATCGTTCTTTAAAGACCTTGACAGATGAAAATCTTCATAGTCATATTTTCATCGAGCTACTTAACTGAGAAATCTTTCTGGCCCCTAGCAGTTAATGAAACAAGACGCTTTTTTTGCATGAAATCTTTTTCATGCAACTCGTCTGTACATGGCTGAATGCTGCACAGTGTAACACCCCATGCAATTAGCTTAAAGTAGGGATGCACTGATCAGATCGGTGTCAGCAGCGATACAAACCTTCATAAGTGGATTGGTATCGGCCACGATGGGATCGATCCACGTTAAATACAATTTCTTCATCAATGTCATTAAAAAATATTATCGAACGATTCCAATGAGTTTCACACAGTGAAATATACAGATTTTGAATTTGGAAAAAGAGCATTAGTATTGGAGCGGTACTCAGTATTAGCAGATATCCTTAATATACTGGAAATGGTATCGAAGAGAGAAAAAGTAGACAAGGTTTGCATTCCTAAATGAAAGGTTGTGCATTTGTGTTTGGCTGTGGCTATGGCTCAGGAGGTAGAGCGGGTCGTCCACTAATCACAGGTTTGGAGGTTTGTTCCCCAGCTCCTCCTGTCCGTATGCTGAAGTGTTCTTGGGCAAGATACTGAACCACAAATTACTCCTGATGGTCAGTCTACCTTCTGATCAGTCTGTCAGTCTGATGGTCAGAAAAATATCTGTCTCTTTAGCTGCTAAATGTCTCTGTGTCTGTACACTTCTAGCTCAGCAGCAGACAGCAGACAGTGGATTTATCGAAGCTTATTTGATGAAAACAGCTGCCTGCTGCTGCTGGAACAAGGTTGATGAGAGCGCTGGGACTGAACCAGACAGTAAATATGTTGTAAAACCAAAACGTGGAACTCAAAGAGAGTAAAAAGCTCTGTAGAGCCGCAGAGTTGGTGATAATTCTTTGTGGGTTCAGTACTAGGATCGACATCTTTCACTTTACACAGCCCTTCAATCCATTGTTAACATAGAATATATTGATTAGTTGAGCTTTAAATCTCCCCCTGTCTAGCTGTTAATTCATCATCAAAAAATTACATTTGCCAATAAGTAAAGAATACATTTTTTTGTTTGTAGGATCAAACTGATCAAATTTAGCCAGATCTGGATCACCTTCCTGCAGGAGACAACATACTGTGTCTTCAAATTGATGCTAGCGCTGTTTGTGTGTTCTTATTATGCACAGGCTTAACTGGCTGACCTTTGCTGTGCGCCTGCCTTTAATAAAGCATTCATTAAGTGTTTCATTAGTAACTAAGAGCTTGTCAATTAACAGGCCCTGAAATACAAAGATTTAGCTCTTTACTGGAATACTCTCAGACACTCAACAGTCCACAGGGGACACAAATGTCAGCTCATGGAAGAGAAAACAGAAGCAGTATTACTGACACTACCACCCTCTGAAACTCCATTAGTTCAAACAAATCCAGGACACTGAGGCCATTTTTAATCAAAGCTAAAAACATTCAAAAGAAAATGACTCTCCAAAACACTTTGAAATTGCAGTGCATGCTAGAAGAGTACAACAAAATTCCAACGGTTTGTGTTGGATCAGTGAACATCTAGGATGAGGAGAGGGAAACGAGTGCTAACCAGCGGCTGAAAGTTGGCAAATTCAACTAAATTTCTCTGCCAGCAACCCTGGCAGGAAGCCAGTCATGATGTGGGGGGGGTGTTACTACTGGATGGTCTACCTGGTTGGTAAAATGGTGAAAGTGTTCTGGACGATAAAAGAAAAAACTCCAGTTTCCTGCCCTGACTTCAGCCGTTTTTTATCATTAAAGGGAAAATTGGACACTGACAACGTGCATCAAAGTCCTCCCATCGAGTCCTGGGTCTCTGCTCTGTTTTCCCTCTCCGACTGGCTAGTGGACTGGTCAGGTAATCGGTAATGGTATCCTGGCCCTGATAAAAACCCACCATGCTCTCAGGCCTGATTGTCCCCTATTGATTTGTGTTGGAGGGCTTTAAATGAAATGCCACTAGAGTTGAACCCCTCGCTCCCCTGAACAGCAGGCTACCTCCGCTGCTGTCACTCAGGACCTTCCGCCCAATGGAAATGAATGAACTGTGAGCACAAAAACACTGCTGAAGGCCATTAAGAAAGGGTGATGCACCACAGATTCAGACACCAACAACCACCATCTTCTTCTTCCTATTATCTCCTTCGATCCGTCCCTCTGTCACTTCTCATACTCCACTTCTTTCTCTCCTATCGTCCTTGCCTCCTACTTCCACTGTTGGACTTCAGCTGGGCTTTAGAGCCTTTTTGAACTGATAATGGTTTGCTTTATATCTCTGTAAACGGAATACCTTTGGACTTTAGACTGTAGGACAGACAGAAGAAAGCCATTAAAAATGTCACCTTGGGCTCTGGGAAACTGTGGGCACGGGCATGTTTCATGATTTTGTAAACAAAACACTTAACTGATATATTAAAATGAAAATAATCATTAGCTGCAGTCCTAGCACCATTACCATGACGTCATTATTATAAAGTCATGTAATCTCATTTTCACCAAGATGCCAAAGGTTCTACAGTTACCAAACATTTCAAACTGAATATAATAAATTATGGATGACTTGATGCACAATTTTTGCATATGAGCTAATGAGTAGAGGATGCATTTGCACAAACATTGCATCTTGGATTTTACTCACTATCAGAATGATTACATCTCAAAGCTAAGGATGAAAAGATACACTGTTATATGCAACCTAGAAGCAACTTTTGAGAAAGATGAGCGTTTTGTTAACCAGGTGAACATGTTTCAAAGTATTCACTTTGTCCAGACTAAAATTCTGGCCTACATGTTAACATACTCATGTTGTCAGAGAGTTCAGCCTGTTTTTCTGGCACATGGCATGCTTTGTCCTGCATTAACACAGTGTAAAATATTTTACCTTTATCACTTTACCGTTCTAATGACTGAGTACACACAGGCAAAATCTAATTACTGACCTCACTTATTAATACTGCTGCTAAAGACTCCACTGAGACAAATTAACACAGATCCACTTGCGTTTTATCTGCAGTATTTCTTCCCTCTGCTCAGCTTTCCACTCTTCTTTCATATAATGGTAGAACTGTTGAAATCAATGGGGATTAAATGGTGCCAGTGTCTAAACTGACCATCGAGAGGTCGCTGAGTTCACTGGCTCTGTAGCAGTGCCACCGCTGGACCGCTGCCACAGCAGCGCTATGTGTCAGCTGCTGAAGCTTGGGTCTGATTTAGAGATTTCCAATACACCAGTAACACACTGTGCTATACTGAGAGCCTATTACAGCCATAACTCTGCATCAGCAGCCTTCAGGTTTCCCAGTGCAAACCGAGTAGGTGTAAAGTTGACTGTGGAGCTGAACAGGATGAAAACCCAGCAAGACCTAAATATGTTTGTTCAACGGCTAAAGTACCAAATGCAACAGAAGAAGACACCACACTCAGTCAATATACTGTGGTTAAAGCATGAACAGTGAGGGAAATTAAACTAGCAGGCACTTGGAAATAACTTTAATAATAACTTCATGCAATTAGTGCATCAAAGATGTGATTAAAAAAAAGTAGGATCATTTGAATAAAGACATAGGGTCTATCAAAGATTATAAAACTGTAAATCCAACAATTTAGAGAAGACTCTCTCATAAAGTATTATTAGGAGAGATAATCCACAGTGCTGGCTGAATTCATTTGGTGGATTGTTACAGACTGTGGAGGCTTGAACAATAAACAGTCATCTGTTGATTCCGTGGACTAATAAAAGTGTTATTAGATGATTTAAGGCACTTTAAGTTTATTCGTAAATAAAAATTAAAGTTTTAACTAAACGAAATTCAACATCATTTGTTTGACATATAATTTTATCAAACATTTAAAGAGGTTTTAAATCTAAAATATCCCTTGTAAAATATCTGTCCCCACGCTCTTAGAATTACAGTCTAAAAAGACCATATTCTAATCACATGACCCTTTTCATGATCCCGCTCGACCCAAATAAAACCTGTTAATAATCTGAGTCACAGTGCTCAACTACTGTAAATGGCTCACAAGTGAAATGTGATCTCTATGGATTATAATCCTCAATGTAAATTGTAAAGCATCAAATTAGAGAGCTGGACGCAGGAATAAAATAGAGTAAAACCATGGCCTCAACTACTCTTTCCTAACCGTGTATAATGACAGTCTTAAAGTGGGGCACCATTATTTTCAATCAGTTGAAGGCGAGAGTGACCACAAACTTCAGTCTGTCCTGAACATTCAACAATTTACAGAACCGCAGCTGTAGTAACAGTTTATGTTTGTAATTTATGTTTTATATTGTTTTTTTGTTAATTGAAAGTCCCAGATGTCGGACTTTCCCCAGCAGAACATGATTGCAGAATAATAGCTGAAGGTAAAACCTAAACAGCTAAAAACAACCAAAAAACAAATGTGGATGATTTCAGACCTTAATCAATCTTAAGAATTGTAAACATTAAGTCATGGGAAGTCTTAAAAACTAACATTAATTGTTTGGAGCATAAAGCTTACATGAGTGTATTTAAAACGCATTTAATTTTCTCTTGTGTCCTAATTACCCTTCCCCTGCCTCTTTCGTTTTATCCCCTCTCAAGCTCTGTAATGTTCAGGACGTAACGACAGTAGTGTTGAAGTCAATAGGGATTAGAATTAGGGGCTAAATTGACCGTCCAGAGTCCAGCGACTTCAGCAGAGGGCTGGCGGTGCCACTCCAGAGCCGGTGCCAGACCAATTAGAGGTGGAGAAGGGAGTCTGTGCCTGAGGTTGAGGGGGGTTGCTTTGGTTTTAATTACACAGTAAAATGATCCTGAACGTCCCTTAAGAGAGTCACTGCGGTGTCACGGTGTTGGAGCCTTGCTGGCCTATGAGCAGCACTTTATACCCAACAAGCTGAGGAGGAGGAGGAGGAACTGAGGAGTTGCTGATTCTCCATTTAGACTTAATGGGTAAAGATGTCATCAAGGACACATTACACATTTGTTTTATCTACTTAACCTTTATTTAACTGGCTCGTCCTACTGAGATTAATGTCTTGATCAAGGCAGACTGAGTGAGGCCAAGAGAGCAGCACCTAGACACGCATTAGAGCTCAAGACAGGCAATAAAGAAAAATGCACAAAAGCAAAACTACAGATCACAGACTGAGATTTAGGCTGCGTTCACACCTGCAGTTTAGTTCCTTCAGTTTAAACCAATGCAGGAAACAATCCATACAGTGTGTTTATGGCTGGGATTGACATTCTGCTTATACTGGGGCCAGTTTCTGTACCAATACCAAAGCAGAACTTTTCTATACCTTATTGAGGTGTACAGACGGGTGACAAAGTAAAGGAAAAACCTGAATGCTTGACCCCTACAGGGAGGGGATCTGGTGGCTCTGTTATGCTGTGGGGGGCATTTTGCTGGCATGGTTTGAGTCCACTTGTCCCCTTAGAGGGAAGGGTCACCGCAAATCAATACTAAATTGTTCTGAGTGATCACCTTTATCCTATGATGAATAATTTCTATCCTGATGGGAGTGGTCTCTTTCAGGATGACAATGCCCCCATCCACAGGGCATGAGGGGTCACTGAATAGTTTGATGAGTATGAAAATGATGTGAATCATATGCTATGGCCTTCACAGTCACCAGATCTCGACCTAACTGAAGACCCATGGGAGATTTTGGACTGACGTGTTAGACAGTGCTCTCCACCACCATCATCAAAACACCAAATGAGGGAATATCTTTTGGAAGAA
>NTHP01000303.1:556924-574977 GCA_003416845.1 Oplegnathus fasciatus
TTTTCAGATTGAACGTGCCCCAGATGTTTTTGGGGCCCCTGGTGATTTGGGGCACTGGGACATTTGTCTGCTTGCTGCCCTGATGGATTGTGCCTGAACGCAGTGTCAATGAGATCTATTATAAGAAGGACAATTTCCTGATCCTAGCTGGACAAATAGATGAACAAGCTAAAGTGATGACAGACTATAGTATGTAACCACATTGTTCAACTACGAGTGTGTGGAGCAGCTGGCTTTCACATGTTTTTCAGACTCTGTGGGACCACAACCCCAGACCACTGTTTTGTGGCGGAGATGAGACCAGTTTTCAGGACCGCACATGAATTCGATATCAGCTTTCACAACTCACAGAACTCTCCGGGAAAGCAGCCTCCAGTCTGGAGTAACCCCTCCGAAGTGTGAAAACACCCTCAGTGAATTGTGCTCGGTGTGAAGGAGCCGATCTTCTACTTCAACCAATTTCAATCATGGCTTCTTCGAACAACATTGATCACCCTAACATTCCTACATGCTCCCTTTTGACACATCCAGTGGATCTGATAGTTCAACTTGCTCTGTAGATCCTGACTAACTCACCTGATCGTTTTTTCGTTAATACACCTCTGAGGGATGAAGACTGGATTGTTGAGACAACACTGGCAGATTTACAGCTGAATTCAGAGAATCGTGTTTGTACATGTGTGTGTGTTTGTGTAAAAAGTTCACTTCCTTCCTTGGAGTGTGTCCAAGCCTCCTATCTCTACAGTTTGGCTCTCACCCAAGTCGGCCCAGTTTCCATCCCAATAACAGAACCCTCTGAGCATGAAAAAGTAGCACCAATTGGCTTTACTCAAAATTATTTCATTCGTTTATTTGTTGAATAGAAAAAAGGAACCTGTCTCTGGCTGCAGTGGAACCAATTGGCTAAAACATAAGCACCTTTTTGTTAGGGGAAGGGGGGGCTGAAAGCTCACATTAAACTCAACGTTACCTCACTCGCCCTCAGTCCCTCTCTCCAACACACAAATACACACACACACTCATTGGCCTGACTGGCAGCCATCAGCTGGGCAAAGAGCTGTAGGACATTTGTACACTGCAGGGCAGATCTCCGCATTCTGCACCACGCACACACACACACACACACACACACACACACACAGCTGAAGCGGTAGAGATAACGGCTAAAACGACTGCAGTGAAAAGGTAATCAGGTCTGTTCAGCCATGCAGAGTGTGTGAGAGAACTTCAGTTGAAAAGTTTGGCGTTTGATTTTCAGTAGCAGCTGAACATCCCTGGTGGGAGGTGGAGGTCTGGATTTCAGTCTGCCAAAGGGATACACTATGACATTTCCACACAAACTACTATAAATATAAACTGCAAGTGCTGAAACAATTGGTTGAGTAATCAATTAGTCAGCTGCCAGAAAATTAAAACAAATGTAATTAATGGTTGTAGGTAATTTATCAAAGGAAAATTTAAAACATTTGTAGGCCAACGTGTCCAGTGAGGGTTCCCTTCATTGGATCTCTAATCAGAAATGCTGTTCAGACATAATCAGCGACTGGAAGATTCCAACTTGAGCAACAGCAACGTTTCTGACATCTTGTAAAGAATCAATTCATCAAGCGACACTGACACAACAATCAATCCTTCAGACTCTTCCTGCAGTATGAACAGTTTTACTAAAGCATCAAATCCCATTTTATCGTGTCAACAAGAAGATGCTACAACATACCGTAGCAAAGGAAGACATTAGCAATAGTACAGTAGCTTATGTTGCAGTGAAGCCTCCAACAATCAACTGTGATCAACGCATGTCGCTCTACAGCAAACAACCAACTGACTGAAATGTCAAATGGAAAAAATAAAATCAGGAAATTGAAAGTCAGGCAGTCAGTTCGGATTCCATCTCCTTATATTCACGACTTTATATATATAGAATGACACTTTCTTCCTCACAATCACAGGCAGCATTACTTCCTCTCTTCCTTGCTTACTGTCTGTCACACACTTACACACACACACGCAGAGTGTTTACCAAAATATGTTAAACAGTCTATTTTCTGCAGCGTGAAGCTGAAGCTTCCCTCTTAAAACGTGTCAGACTTCCTTTTTTTCTGTCTTGAAGTTGCTCTCTGAAGTTAACTTTGTCTCCGATCCAAAAAGCAGCGAATTTAGAGCTTTGTCATTTGTAGCCTGTCAAAGAAAACAACAACAATACACACACACACACACACACACACACACACACAGAGAAAACCTCTGACGGCACATAGAGTGCCTGTGTCAAGCATTGTCATAAACATTTGCAATGCTGGCAGTGGCTCCTGGCATTGAAGGATAGTGTGTGTGTGTGTGTGTGTGTGTGTGTGTGTGTGTGTGTGTGTGTGTGCGCATGCATCTGTTTCATTAGGATCTGTTCTGAATGATGAATTCTCTCCAGACTCACACACACACACAGTGAAATTGAATCTGCAGATGATACAAGGAGCTTTTCAGGTTTCAGGTGAACAGGAACTATGACACTACAATCACCTGTGCAGGTGCAGGTGATGTAACATGCTTTTAAAGATCCTTAAAGCAAACCACACGGACAAAATGTGATTTGATGACGTCACCTTCTGCTAAAAAAAAAAACTGTGATTGGCATTTTTCACTATTTAAGATTAATCCAAAATGAATCCTTAGTAGCAGCCCTAAACCGGAGGATCAAACCCAACTCAGGTCTAAGGTTGGACAAATGATGATATATATTGAGAGATTTTTCATCAAGGTACCTTGGTTTTTATCGGTATTTTGTATTTACAGGATTAGCCAAAAACAGACATTCCAACATGGTTAATTCAGGTCAATTGTTTCTCAGTTGGGTTTCCAGAAAATGTACTATATATCAATATACTGAGATACAAGATTGTATACACATCACACACTCCTTTCTGCCTGTTCAGTCCAGTTTGTTTAAGCTGGTCAGAATTCTGGTATACGCCAAACAGTCACATTAAAAGCACCACAAAAAGGTCTCAATCCGCCTCTCAGTGATCTCTGCGGTGATTCATTTGCGGTGACAGAAGGAGCCACATTAGATTATTTGATGTGCATTTGTGTCTTTTGTACGAAGCCTGTTCGACCTGCTGCCGTCTGGCAAGCGATACACAAGTATCCGCTGCCGTACCACCAGACTCCAGAGCAGCTTCTTTGCTCCGTACTTCAACATGAAAAAAAATGTTTTTTAGCCATTTTTTTGTAGCGTAAAGGGACTACAACTTGCATTTCGTTGTGCAACCCTGTGTTGTAAAATGACCAATAAATGAACCTTGAGTTAAAAAGCTACACTAAAGAATTCACCTGATTATTCCGCTAATCACAGCAGCTGCTTCCTCATCACACACAGAGGATGCATCGTTTCATTTACTCTCATTCTGGTTGTCCATCATGATTCAAGACAAATGAAGTGCAGCTGCAACCTCAACTGTGACTAACACTCACAACCAGCTACTGTACGTCTGAGCAAGCTCTTGGTGACAAGTCTTTCTTTTTAGTTTCAACCCATCGTTCAAGTTTAAAATATTGCTTAATAAAGCATGTTTACAACTTTTTGTTCGTTGCAAGTAAATGTGAACCAAGAAACAAAGTGGACTGACATACATTGAATTGAACCAGAGAGCCACCGAACAATGTTAGAGACTAGAAGCACCAACTATAATAGTAACTATAATGAAAAGCATGAGCCAAGTTTAGTGTTACAGCAACAGAAGAAGAGCCTTTTGAAACATCTTCTCATCTACTCCACAATAACACATCATCACCTCCGTGTCCAGGAAATAAAACAAGAAAACACAAACAAGCAGAGATCGCTCTCAATGCTGCTGTTCCTCAAAAGAAAAAGGAAAAAAAGATGTCGAGTAAAATTCCTGGCAAACAACTTCAAGGTCTGTGGAGCAATTCTTCCATTAAGCGAGAAATGTTTAATCGTCTCTGCGCTGCAGTGATTTCATTGAGGCCCCAGGTACCTGAACAGCATTATCACGACCTCTCTCTCACACCGAGACACGACGAAAACAGCCACCGAAGCCCGGAGGGAAATAACCGACGGGCCGAGCGAGGCAGAGAAAGGAAGAGAGGAGCGGAGAGAGCGAGCGTGGAGACGCGCCAACATGGAAGGAGAGGCTCGCTTCTTTCTCTTCCTGTCCTTTCCATTACAGTGAATGCAGCACGAAAGAGAGAATGAGAGAGAGAGCCAAAAGGTGAGAGAACACACCCTCCCTTTCTATTTTTCCACCTCTCTTTTCTTCAGAGTGAATATTACCTTTTATTGCTGAGCCAATTGCTGACTCAATAATAATCTCCAAAAAGCACGGTCGACTGGGGCAGCCGGCAGGGTTTTTAAAGCGGACCAAGCTGGCCAAGACCAAAATAGAAAGAATAAAACCTCATAAACCTTATATAAAAGTCCACATATACACTGTCAGACTTTTGATGTGCAATTCAAGTAATTCTGAAGCTGTGACAATTCAAGCCATTGCACAGCGGGCTTCGAAGCACAAAACAACACAATAGAGATCGCCTTAAAGCAGATGGAGATCTGTCTGAGGTGGCTAAAAACACCTTGGTGGGGCGACCAGGGGATGGTGAGTTCACAGACTGGCAATTTTTTTATCTATTTACAAGTCAACAAAGTCTTTGTTGTGTGTGAGTGAAAAGAAGACTTTACTGTTGTTTTGTTGTCATGGTGACCTCCGCCGGTGGAGATGATAATTCACAAAATAACATGTGGACTAGGCAGTTTGACAACCACTCATCGTAGCATCATTTAACGGACAGAGATGTCATTGACAGATACCACAACAGCGTTTTTTTCCCATCACACAAAATTACATCTTTGGCGTGCAAGAAGCGGTGGAAAACAAAATTTAACTACCCGGTTGGTTTGTGCGGATATCTTGCAGGTAAATTCAGACATGATGAAGTTTTTGCTTTCCACTCATTGCTGGGTACTCCCCTCATCATTTGCATCCGGTGATTGAGGGTTTCTTTGCAGCTAATGGCACAAAATATCAACAAGGGCGAACTCTGGGGAACAAAGTCGCTAAGCTGGACAGAGCATGTGTTTATGTCCAGTGCAGAGGGTTAGAAACAATGGCTGTGGAGCATCCATCCGCTCCGCCCAGGCCTGAAGCTCTGCCCACCTCAGAGCTCCGCTCCCTGGGCAGCACCCGGTCCGAGGTCTGCACCGACCGGCTGGACGAATACGATAAGGCTGTGCTGCTGAGGAAAGAATACACAGCTAACGGACGCAGGCTAGAAACACACACAAACACACCGGGGAGACACAGGCCGGCTATTACAGCAAGAGACTTCCATCTCTGACTCTCGCCTCCTCTTTACAAGCTCATTTTTCACCCACTAGCTCGAGTCCTCCTCAGGCTGCTGTTTGTTTCTGTGTGTGTGTGTGTGGTGTTTGTCTGTACCTTGACTAATGATCTAAATAAAATGATTCTGCTGTCTTTATTTATTCCGGCTGTCAGAGCTTTAAGATGTAGACACTGACACGGTAAATTTCTCAGACTACAGGTCAAATTAACACTTTCATAGCAAATGTTATGCATTAAACAATGAGCGACCTCAAAATGCTTTAGGCCTAAAATAAGCTTAGCGGAGAGTTTTACTGTGATGTGATGGTGTAATGGCTGTGTCTGCTGCTTTTCTGCCTTAAACTGTTGTTCTGGGATTATGTTAGCATAAAGCCTGAACTGTTTCACTTAGTAGAATAATCAGTAATCAGAAGTTAGATACTGATTAATTTAGTTCGGGGCTGCAACTACTCATTATTTCCATTATCCATCATTTTTGTCGCTTAAACGATTCATCATTTAATCCATAAAAATTTTAAAAGTCTTGAAAAATGACTGGCAAAAGTTCCCAGAGCCAAACAGAACGTCTTCAAATGCCTACTTTTGTCAGAACGACAGGCCAAAACTCCAAGATATTCAGCTTACAATGATATAAACTGAGGAAATTAGCAGATTTGTACATATAAAAAGGTGAAACCAGAGAATATCATCCAGATTCAACCTCTGCTTTCTTTGTGTTGTGAAAAACTACAGCGGCTGAAATCTACAGAGGAAGGTCCTGAAGGGATTTTTCCTCAAAGAAATGATAAAATGAAAACTCATGACCTTACACATTTCTATCCCTGACACTGAACCTCATCAGCCACTGAGTATGTTTTACACGTCACATTTTGTCTGTTACATGAAGACTGCACAAAATACTATCCCTGAGGGAAAAGGATGAAAGTGAGGAAGAAGTCACGACTTTGATGCAGACAGATGGAGAGGAAGGGGAGAGGGGAGTCACGACAACCTTACGACTAACAAAAGCTGAAAAGAAAGAGCAAATGAAACACATTTCATACCTCCATCCCTCCTCTTTTCTCCTCCCTCCTTAATCTTGTTTACCGTTTTCATTTCAACATCAAATTGACATTAAAGCTACAGATAGCGACCCCAGAACTTTATTTTGTTCTGGGGTGCAACATGGGAGTTGGTGGTGGAGGAATATAACCTCACCAGACTCCAGATGAGGAATAAACATTTCCCAGCATGTCGGCTGCAGAGGAAAATGGCGGGCTTTAAGTGTCCCACTTGAAATGCCATTTGAGTCACTTAGGGTAATAGCTGATATCTGCTCTTTTATTATCGACTGTTTTAATACAGGAGAGCGTGGCGAGGGACGGGTTCTGTATAATGATGCTGTGGTTAAGTGCTGTGTAGACGGCACTTTGAATGCTGCATCGAAAACGCATTCATAAATATTGATGAGGGCGTCTGAGGTGCAGCGCTGACGTATTGCAGAGAAGAAGAAGAAAGTTTGTCTGCCCCACTCTGTGTCTCCTTCATCAAACTGTCTGGTCAGTTTAAAACAAACTTTTGCAAATGTTGCAAAAAGTTTAAAAAGAAAAACAAATGAATCCTGTTTCCATCAGCTGGGCTGAAGTGAATAAATTGATTTCCAGGAAAGAAAAAAGAGGGCAGAATTGATTGGTATTGGGCAACTTTTTATCATCACTGTCAGCTGTTGTGGCCATATTTCATGCTGTCTGGAGACCAAAACAAAGAAATCCATTCGGCAGTATTTAAATACGCCGACTCTTGGACATGAAACCTTAATGAAAACTTGCTCAAAGGTGCATCAGCACAAAACACAGCAGTTTCTGAAAGGACATGTTTTATTTACAATATTTCAGGATGTTTGACAGCACTGTTGTGCTACGAGATAAACAGAGAAAACTGTTGGCTGAAATGGCTGTTTGAGTTTGAAACAAAACTCCAACTTTCACAATCCATTCATGACTCTTCCTGCAGCCACTCTCTGTACAAGCCTGATTAAGGCCGGGTATTGTTTAAATTTATTTTGTACTAGTGCCAATACAAAACCTGACTTTTCAGCCCTTTACAGTCGTCAATAATAAGTCCGTACCAAACAAGCCTTGACGATATCAAACCCTGGCATTGATAGATTTCAAGAGCTATCCAACATCTACCCTACATCTCTACTAACTGGTGGCATGATAATTGAGTATGTTGAAGGTTTGTACTTAAGTGGAGTTATCTGATGACACTTCCTCATGCATACACGTGTACATTTCCTTTAGTTATTCGAAAAGTGGCCGATAAATTTTGTCTGAAACAACCTTTTTTTTCTAACAGTAAATGTCTGGTGCATCAGAAGACAGCAGCACACTGGCTGTTGAACCATCAACTGCAAACATATTTATTTATTGGACAAATGTGCTTGCTTTACTATTTGACCATCATTTTTTAAATTAATTTTTATTCAAAGTTTCTAATTTTGTGCATCATTAAACGCCTGTTTGTTTTTATCCCTGACAAATAAGCCCACGTGAAATTCATGTTTTCATGTGAAATATATTTTACAAATAAAATGTAATTTCAATTTTCAAATTAATTAATTTCAAATTTCAATAAATGTGAAATATGCTTGTATGTGACATCATCACGTGTGAAACGCTGTGATAAACCACATGTGCCTTTATATGAAATGATGGCCTTAAATGATGTTTCACATATCATACCTGTTTTACATTTTACATATAGAATATCTGAAAACATATTTTTCACACGTGAAGTGTGTTTCACATGTGGGTCATCTACGCTTTTAGTACTAGCCAGGGGTGGAAGTAGCGAACTACAAATATTCACGTTACCATAATTGAGTAGCTTTTTCATGTACTTTTTTGAGTATTTTTCAAAGTCAGTAATTTTGCTTTTACTTAAGTATGTTTTAAATGAAGTAGTTCGCTACATTTGTACATGCATCTGTTACTGAGTGAAATATTGATTTATTTTGCTTTAAATGATCAACAGATATTACGAGCTATAAAAAAACTGACTTGGACCAGACGCTGGTTAAACAAAGGATCTTACTCTCTAACAAAAGGTCTGTCTCTGGTCATTTTGACACCAAAACATGTAAACACAGGTCCCAGGTGTAAAAATAACGAAGTTTCCCTTTAATTATAACTGGGAGCTGAGGGCTACAGATCAATAAGCTTCATGAAGCCATCATGACATTAGTTGGAACACCTTTTACTCTCTAACTACATAAACCTTTACATCGTTCTGTTCACAGAGGAAACAAACATCAAAGGAAAATTAGTTTATTATAAAAATCAACGGGGAGGGAAAGTAACTAAGTAACTTTTACTTTGAGTACTTTTTAAGTGAGATACTTTTTACTTTTACTTGAGTCGTTTTTTACACAAGTACTTTTACTTGAGTACAATTTCAGTCAAGTAACAGTACCTCTACTTGAGTAGGATATTTCAGTACTCTTTACACCTCTGGTACTAGCTGATAATTAGACGACAGGCCAAGGAACAAGCCATCAGATCCAGGAAGCCTTCAAATGATTTAACATGATGATTTTTGAACATCTGAATGCCATTTTCTCATTAACGAGGACACTCGGTCAAATACATGGATCCTATCATTGTCCATTAGATCCAGATGCAGATTCAGAATAAAAATATCCAAATGTTTCCCATTAACATAACAAATTGATATGATTTTGCAGCCTTGGCAGAGGTGTGAGCTCTAGTTTGCATAACAGCATTTGGACAGAAACACAACTTTTCCCCTCCTTCCTCTCTGAGTCTGAATGACGCAAGCAACACTATTATGCAGAAGGTGTTTAAACATACCAAGAGGTAAATGTGGACATATAGACATGAATAAATAGGTGCATATACAGTATCTGAGTCTGTCTGTGTCTCTCTAATAGCTTGGCTCTAATGAAAGATTCATGAGGATTCATGAGGTTCGGGTAATAAGGTTGACATGGATTCCTCTCTTCTCTGCTGCGGCAGGATCTACATCAGGCCGTCAGCAGCACAAGCCAGCTCTGATGTACGAGGTGAAACAGAGATAGACCCGACCCAGTCAGACCAAACCCCATCACACACACACACACACACACACACACACACACACTTAACAGAGAGAGAGTGAGCCACAGATTTGTTCAGAGGGAGATCAGCGCCAGCAGAGATTGAATTTGAATTGCATAAATTTGAATTTGTCACACTCGTGCTGAAACGCTGAATCTGAAAAAACAAAAACAAAACATTTCTTTGTAGAATGAATGAATTTGGAAATACAGAAAGGCACAAACTCACACTTATAACTGAACAGGGCAAAGAGCTGAGCTTTAACTGGAAGCAAACATCAAGAAGCTGAAGGTGTTTAAGAGGTCTAAACTGAACTGTTTCACATTTGACCCACTGATGTGCAGTTTTGTGTGTTTGTGCGTGTTTGTGATGTTCCTACAGGTCAGACGTGAGGGACGCCGCTCTGCTGCTCCCTGAGAGACTCCTCTCTTTGTTGTCCTTAACAAAGCTCTGTGTGTGTGCATCAAAGATTTACACCTGGTACAGTATTAACATGTGATCTGGATCTCTTATCTTGGGAGCCACACGTGTTAATGCGGGCGTAAATGTGCAAAGAACACACTTGCAATCAGAATACGATCGAATGGTCCAGACCACATCTGGAGGCGGTCTGGCTCACGCTGTGATCAGGTCTCAGCTGGCTATAAATGACATCTGTATAGTTTTGCCACAACTTCGCATTTTCCTTCCATCTCAAGCTGCCCATCAAAAACCCACAGATGACCTTCATCTGCACAGAAACATAAGTAGAGCCCATCAACTACTCAAATAGTCGACTACTAAAACCACCAGTTAGCGCTGTGGGCAGCAGTCGACCACTCATGCATAATATGAGTTTAGCCAGATTTACAGCAGTTACCGGGTAAAACATGAATGCTTTTATTTATTTAGAAACAGATGTGGTCCCACAGCAGTCCCCGACGCATAATATTGTTTTATTTATCACTGTTGACCAGCGCATTGTCACAGCAGGCTTCCTTTCTTTACTGCACCGTTCATTTTCTGTGGTAAACTTAAAGGGAAACTCCTCGTCTCTGCCTGAGGCTACATTAGCCGCTACTAGAATAACACACCCGGTGGCTGAGTTGCATTGTGGGTAACGTAGGCGCGAGGTTTTGACAAGGAAGATGAATGCGTGGAATAAAACAGATGATATTTCTGGTTCTGCTGCATCCACACCGACAATGTGCGTGTAATGCTAGATAAGATAAATTATGTAAACCACTTCCTGCAAATGTTTCACAATAAATGTGTTTTAATATGAAAACAGTAGTAGGTCTTTATTGTGAAACAAGCGTTGAGGTTTGCTAACGAACGCGTGACTCATTACTGTGTAAAGTTCTTAAAATAGATTTCGACGCTTTTCAGCACTTCCTGTCAGAAACACGTTTTTTAACATCACACGGATGAGACGGATCATTATTACATGTCTAACAGCATGACAAAGCAGAGCAGGCCAAAAAACAACAAGGACTGACAATTAACTTTTCACTTAAGTAAAAATAAGAAACCTCTGATATGTCGTTGAACAGTTGGGTTTTTGTGAACAAAAAGAAGAAAACATGGATCCACATCGATGCAACTTCCTGACTAATGACGATGAAGCTTTCTTTTGGACATACTGTTGCAGAAGCCGTCATGCAGATAATGTTAATATCATCATTCTATAGTGGATTCTTTTTCTTTTCCTCCCTCTAAAAACTGACTCTTCTTCCCCTTCAAACCTTCCTATTCCTCTTTACCTGTCCTTTACTGCTCCTCCATGTGTTTCTCTTTTTTCTTTATCCTCTTTCTTCCCTGATTAAAAGAGTACAAGAGTTTCCTCACTAAATTAGAATCCTGCTGTCCTTTTTTTTTTAATAGGAATGCAAACAAACTGTTGGATATTACTGAAGTTAATTGCAGTCCTCAGAGTCTTTGCATGCAGTGCAGTTATAAAAATATGTAAAATCATTCAGATGTCCCATAAAGGATGCATTCATTAATCTGTATGGAAACTGTGAGCAGAGAACGCGAGCTTGCGTTTTCTTTTCTGAACTTACAATGGAGAGATAAGCGGTTATTGCTCTCATTACGCTGTAATCATGATGTTCATTTCTTTGTACGGAGGCCGATGTGGTGTCTTCACTGTGCTGAGTCAGTTTGGGGCTTTAATTGAGTTCTCTCTCGGTTTGTTTGGTTCATTTTATTTTACAGCTTTATTTCAGATAAGTGCTGTGAGCAGAGCTGAGAGCGCAGTCACGGTTCATATGCTTCTTTTTGATCAGATGAACAGTTAAGCAGATACAGTATGCTGATCCGCAAGTCTTCTACATAACTACCCACATTTATTACCTGCATTTGTTAAATAGGTACTTGTAATTAGCAACTGAGTTCACACTGCTACTGTGAGAGACTTAACTTTTAAATGACTTTTATGATAATGTCGGTTACATTTTTAAAAAAAAGCCAGATAATGATTATTGTGACGTGTTGATTTACATCATGACTGTATGTACAGCACCATCAAGCATGTGTTGAGTTTCCAGACTCTAAGTAGTGGAGGGATGTGGAAAGCAGTCATCTCTGCTGTTGCTGGATTGTTTCAATAAGTGGGTGAGCTGATTGGATCCTCATTAACTCGCCCGACATCAAAATATGCTTTTAAAGTTGATTACCATTGTGTTTTTCCAGCACACTGATATGACAAGACTCATTACCGGCAGCAGCTGACTGATTGTGAGTAGGTCTTAGTGACTCATCTCTAAAGGAGCTGGTTTTAGCAGTAAAATGCTTCGCTGTGTAGGCCAAAAACTTTGAAGTCTTTAAAAGTCAGGACTGACACCGTGCTTATGTCCGAGCTCAGCAGGTTAGGAGCTACTTTAGGAGATCCCCCTTTGATTGCGAAACTATAATGAGCTAAAGTCAAACTATTTTCCACATGTGGTCACTGTCAACATGGCCTTGGTTTGGTTTCAAAGGCATCTCGTGCTCGGTTCCACGATATTTTGTACCATTCTTAGTTTTGGTTGTGACACTGTATGTAATCATTAAAATAAGTCCACTTGGCACAAGTGTTGACACTGCTGAAACTGCTTATAACTTAAACACTTGTGTTGTTGCTGAAATTAGATTTTCCTTTTTCCAGTTTATTTGTGGCTACCATGTTTCCCCACAGGGATCATTAATGTTTCATATACAGTAAAATAACAGTTTTTATGAGCCTTAATAAGATGCTGAAAGGGTCCATTGTCAGTTTAATTTTAATATAAAAGGATGCATTCATTTTAGCTTCAAAACACCATAAATATTTATTTTGTGCTGTCCATCAACATCTTGGAAGCACAGGTGTGACTTTCTTTCAAATGCTTTTCTCATCTCAAAAGTACATTCTCCAAATTGATGCAGCTTTTAGGATTGATAGTCATGAATGTATTAATGCTCGTAAACAACATGCGTAGCCTCCCGCCCGTCTGTCCGGCCGGCTTTCTCATTTGCATTTCAATCTCTTCGTCTGTGATCCCCGTGTTTACCCGTCCCTCTCCTCTCCATCTACCCTCCTCCTCCTCCTCTGCGCTCATTTGTCTGCTGATGAGGAGGATCAAGCTTTGATATCGGAGGAGGCTCGAGACCTCTCGGCTCAGCTGATGGATGAGGAGAAAGGGAGGGAAGGGTGGATGGAGGGGGGAGGAGATGAAGGTGATAACACAAATATTAGAGAGTAGGGTGGAGAGACGGTGATGTAGAAAATAACAAAAAGAAATCCTCAGTTATAACTAAAATTTAGTGATAAAGATATCTCACTGGCTGTGGTGCTCCATGCTAACACTTCAGCATACTCTATAGTGGCTGACATTAAGATCCATGCTAACACTGTAGCATCATGTACATGTAAGCTGCATCAGGGACATCTAACCACAACTAAAACTTGTGACGTTCGGGTGCTGGTTCTGGTCTCTGAGAAATGCATCACAGCAGACAAGAGCTCCCCTCAAACACGTATTTATCTTCTAATGTTGCTATCACGTATTTCAAATGTGAGGTTCTGAAAATTCAAATACTTGAACGGTGAAGTTTAAGGCTTTAATTTGAACACACATTTGTACAAGTGGTAAGTATTATCTGACTTTTAGTATATGATGTTGTCATGTGATATGGGACGGATGGAAGAGATGGGAAAGATTTCCATCGTTACACCTTTGTTAACATTATCAGACAACTCTTGACAGTTGTATGATAAGAGTTGGGTTCAAAAATAACTATAATATAGAAAGATATCCACTTAATTTTGGCTTAATTACCAGCAGTAACTACTGTAAATGTGTAAGGCTTGTAACATGTATTTTAATGTCTCATTTTCTGATATATGTGTCCTTAATAATGGTACCAATGTTGAGCTGTGACACTGTACGCACAGTTTAATCCACTCTTGACATTTAAGTAGATTTGTTTTAGTCTTTGAAGGTTGAATGAGAGCAACAGCACCCACACATATCAGCAGCAACAGCATCACATATCCCTGAAGATCCCACAGTGTATTTGTATTTTGTAACATTTAGCATTAATTTATACACTCTGTATTCGAGGCATTAGAGCGGAAAGAGGTGACCGAGGTTGTACGAGTTTATGCGCAGCTGTGATTGGTGCATTGAGGGGAAGGGGCGGTGCTTAGGATTGGTCAGTTTACAAAAGAAAAGCAGCAAATCCTCCCGTTTGAGAACGTGGACCTGGACAATGTTTGGCATTTCGCTTGCTAAATGACTTAAACTATTAATTATAAGAAATGTTGCCCATTAATTTTCTGTTGATTGACAAATTAATTACTCAATTAATCGTTTCAGCACTAGACTGACAACTGAAACTGACAACAGATGTTCACATAAAATATGTGTCTATAAAAACATGATAACGGGAGATACAAGGTTGTAAACTAACAGGGAGCAAATGTAGGTCGTGGAATCCGACTGTTCTTGTTTAACATCTGCGGACCGCGTGGACCAGTTCACGTCCTATCAATGTGATCTGTGATGTCACTTCCTCTCATATCTACCGCTGTAGTGACAGTAACCAAACACACAGAGAAGGATGAGAAAATAACAAAGGACGCAGATGTGTGATGAGAAATGGCTGACCGACACGGAGAGTGATGAAAAGGAAAAAATATGAAAACCAAGGAACAACACTAGCACGCACACACACACACACACACATATATACACAAACACACACATATGGAGTGCTGCGTTGGCATGTTTTGGAAGCTCCACCATCAGCAGTCTGTCAGCGTTTGCCTGTAAACTGTAACTGAGCTGACACCAGATCAGCCCTCATCTTCTGATGAACCGGACGACACACTTACACTCACCGCTCTGTGTGTGTGTGTGTGTGTTCATGTTTATATCACTGTGAGGACCCACAGCTGGCGGCCCACTCACACTGTGGAGATGCACCTCATTCTGTGGACTGAAAAAAAATGGTCCGCTCAAGTTTGTAAGGTGACAGTATTTTCATTCATTATCCTCTCTCCCACAAACCCCTGCTGGTCTGGTTTCACACGTTTACTGTTTTTTCCAATCCATGGAACATCTGATTAATGCTATCACCATCCAAGTGCAGCTGTTTATGTTATGTTTATGCGAAACACTGTCCGCCTCTCATATACAGGTGCAATCTGAAATCTGCCTCTTAGGGAGTTAAATTTCAATACTGGAGGGACTGGATACAAAGTCAAAAGAAAGAAGCAAATTCTCTTTTTTTTGCGGCACAAAGTGAGCCGAAGACGTATCTGTGCGAGGTAGAAACGCTTCAACTTGAGCAAATTCATGCTTAACCCGAGGCCGTTTGACACTTGAAAGGAGGGAAACTGAAGGAAAACAACACAAAGAACTGGAGCTCCTGGTAAGTTTGGAGATCAGTCAGAGTCTGAACTGTCACACTGAACACACGTTGCTAGCTAGCTGCAGCGAAAATCTGTACATCTGGCTGTTTGGGGTGGACAAACACAGAGCGCACAAACAGTCCTGTGGTCATATTTGTGCTGATAGAGCAAGGCGAAAACTGGCTTTGTGTTTTACCTGAATGCAGCACATGGGTGTTGGTAGGACAATACAGGCTATTTGAAGATGTCACTTTGGGGTTTTGGAAAGAGTGCGTGCCGTTTATCACTATTTTCAGACATTTTAAAGCTTACACTTGAGATCTGAAAAAAGTAATTGATAAAGAAAATAATCTTTAGCTGCAGCAGGATGTGCAGATGTTGTTGATGCTCTCGCCGTGAGTCACCAATAGAGGATCATAATAGTCCCACATTCATTTAATCCTGCTTTAAATAAAGTGTGATTCATTTGCACAGTATTCAGGTCTACTGCTGCCTAATATTGCTCACCAGGGGGCCACTGGAAAGGTACGAGTGCAGGTACTCCTGCTCACACAGCCTCTCTCACTTTCATTCATCCACCCTCTCCGCCTTCACTCGGCTCTTGTCATTTATGTTAAAAAGGCCTGATTGGCATTTGATAATATATGACCCCAGGGGATAAACAATCACATGTATGACACACACACACACACACACACACACACACACACACACACACACAACTCTTTACACTGTACAATACATGCAATCTCACAGTGACAATTTAATCATGATCCTGGGCTCCGTCTAATCCACATCAAAGATAAAATTCAGTTTAATCCCCACGCCGCTAACTGCAAGCCAACACACACACACACACACACACACACACACACACACACACACAGAAAGGAGAGTGTGTTTGTGTGTGACTGTGACAGTGTCAGATTTATGGTCCCCTAGCCATCTGCAGAGGACTTTGATAACCTGATCACAGCGGGTGATAACAACAGCAACCCTCTGGCAGAAAGCTCTGCCCCTGTTTATATGTTCAGAGGTGGACAAAATAATGGAGACACCTCTGCAGTGTGGTTTTAGTACGTTTTTAGTTCAACAGCATACTACAGCGCCGTGTTGCCCCCCAGTTATTAGAGACATCAGCTAAATAAATGATTCGTGGGTATTTACAGGACAGTGTATGTGGCATCGATTCAAGAGAAACTACTGGCAACATGCTGCTTCTGCTGACTGGAATCGACAGACAATAGAGACCAGTCCACACATTAATTTAACATAACCTCTTACAACTGAATCCAAATGGAAAATCTGCGCTGCCTCTACCCGCATTTCACAGCTGTCAAAAGATGAGATTTATCTGCAATGATGGTTGCATAGATTGCATGAGAAACGGTGGTTCAGCATAGGCTTATAGCCATTCACTGTCATATCAACCATCATTGATTTAAGAACATATTTTGTTTTCTTTTTGGGGCAGTGGTCCTAGTCGCTCTGCTGCGGTAATCCACCCGTAATTTCCTGAGTACATATTTTACATTTAGATTGAGACTATAATGTAAAACAGCCGAAGCTCTGCAGTGTGTTTTTCTGTGTGTCTGCACCTTTAAACATCTGACAGAGGCTCCTCCGGCACCAGCTGTCACTCAGCTCTGTCTCTCTACTCCGCACACTGATGTGAAGTCACATGCAGGGCAGAGATCAGTAACTAGGCCGAAAGTTGATGAACGTGAAGTTCATCAGCGCATGAAACCCCCCCACCCCACTTGCATTAGTTTAATGAATTAAATGAGATGTGTGATCTGATATAAACAGACTTTTATTCTTTAGAGTTTTTTCTCCTGAATAAAGCTTCGCTCCGTGCTGTGATGGAAAGATGGAAAAATATTAAAGCTCTGCTTATGTTGAGTTGTTACTTTATCTTCAGACAAACTCGATCCAGAGCTGTCATGTAAGCTAGTCACACCTCTTGTTTGTCACATTCCTCAGGCTGAGTTCAGAGTTGGAAAATCCTGTCTCATAGCATCACGCGCCACTGTGCAGTGTTCTGCATCTGAGAAGCCTTCAAACTCACGGACCTGTTACTCAAACTGAACTTCCTGGATTGTATCTCGCTGTCACACTGGTGCCTGAAGAAACCCGCCCCCACCGATGCAGCCCATCTCGTTGGTTTAATTCAGGGTTGATTTCTGTCTGAACGCGCGCTTACAGTCTGCAGCAGTTTAATCCACCTGAGACCACGCTGCCTTCTGCAGGCTCTATTGTGGTCAGTGTCCATTGCTGCATTGTGTCACATGCATGTCTCATGTGACGGGGCAACAGCTGGACTCTGATAGCATGCTGACCAATCAAATCAGGGTATTGGTGATCACACAAAACTGCAATCAGAGAACTTGAAAATATCAAAGACTGCCTGAGCACATTTAGGCCCTGATCAGACAGAACGCGTTTTTTGCAGTGAGAGGCGTCTCTTTCCTGTTGTTTTCTATAGGCAGTAAGCGTTTTGCGCTTTTTAATGCCCCGCATTTTTGCAGTAGCGCTCTGAGCACCTCGAGTTGACAAAACTTCAACCCAGAGCAGAAAAGCGCCTGACGTCATTTGCCCTCCACCTGTCCATTTTTTATGCAGATGTTTCTAGCCAAAATAAAATGTAGGCTACAGATCTGTGAGTTTACTTAACAGCAAAATCATGGTTAGGCTAAGGAAAGTTGATTCGGCGGTTGCCTCGCAACGATTAAAAAAAAAAAAAAA
>NTHP01000303.1:583225-594245 GCA_003416845.1 Oplegnathus fasciatus
CTGAGCCTCTCAGTGCTGGCTGGGTGTATCTGGTATCTTCTTCTCGAGCAGCAGGGAGAAAAGGCCGTTATCCAGGTGGTTGGGATCCTTAATGATTCTCCTAGCCTTAGTCTTACACCGCCTGGTGTAAATGAACCACTCTTTCCATGGCCTTGCGGTCCTGTTCGGTGCTGTTCCCGTACCAGGCAGTGATGGTCCCTGTCAAGACACTCTCAATGGTGGAGGAGTAAAAATTCCTCAGTATCTGAGGGGATATCTGGAATATCCTCAGGCGTCTGAGGTGAAACAGTCTCTGCCTTACCTTTCTCACCATGGAGTCAGTATGCAGCGTCCAGGTCAGGCCCTCTGTGATGTGGACACCAAGGTATTTGAAGCTGTCCGCCCTCTCCACAAGGACCCGTTGATGTTAAGGGGGTGTAGTTCCTTCCCTGCTTCTTCCCAAAGTCCACTATCAGCTCCATAATCTTGCTGACGTTCAGAAGCAGGCTGTTGTCCAGACACCAGCGGGTCAGGCCCTCTACCTCCTTCAGGTAGGCCATCTTGTTGTTATCTATGATCAGGCCCACCACAGCTGTGTCATAAGCAAACTTGACGATGGTGTTGGAGTCGAAAGTGGCTACACAGTCTTGTGTGTACAGGGNGGTGTTAAATGCTTAACTGTAGTCAGTGAACAGCAATCTCACAAAGCTCCCTCTCTTGTTCAGATGGGATAGGGTGGTGTGGAGGATGTGTGCTATGGCGCCACATCTATTGGTTGGGACGGTAGGCAAACTGTAGTGGGTCCAGTGTGCTGGGTAGTGAGGAGCAGATGTAATCTTTGACCAGCCACTCAAAGCATTTCATCACTTCAGAGGTGAGTGCCACTGGGCGGTAGTCATTCAGGCAGGCTGGTCTTATTTTCTTCGGCACAGGAATGATGGTGGACCTCTTGAAGCATGTGGGTATGACAGACTGAGCCTGGGACAGGTTGTATATCATTGTAAACACTGGTGCTAGTTGGTCAGCACATAGTTTGAGGAGAAGCACATCGTTTTAGACCATCAATTACGGTTTTCGATTGTTTATTTCCCCTGAAGCAGATTTAAGGTTGGGTAAATAATTTAATTCCACTTTGACAATACTAAAAATATTCTGCATCACATATATTCAAACCTAAGACTGTTTTATATGGCTGCAATATTTCATCAAATGTAAACATTCATTCATTTGTTCGTACACATTTCACCAAAATTCAGCATACCGTATTTGTATCTTTGGAAGCTTTGATATCTCCGCTAGAATGTAAAGAGTAACTGGTCCCATTTTATAGTGTTTATTGCAACAGAAGTTCTTTTCTTTTTTTCCAGAGAAAATACAGTAATTCTGTCACCTTGACCTCCCAAAAATATGTGAAAAATCTATGATTTACCCTGAGACATCGCGTTCACCTCCCAACCCTCATACACCCCACACCACGACATATAAACACAGCTATCAGCGGTGTGGACTGAGTGGAGTATACAAAGATTGAGACTGTGCAACTCAAAGCATCAGAAGTAAAAATACTACCATAATACAGTGATAGAAACACTACTTATACCACTTGTAAGCTAGTAGTTTCCAGTGTTGATTAGTGTGAACCACAATCTAGAGAAAAATCTGATAGAGCAGTGAGGAGGGCGGGAGTGTCGGTGGTCATGGGGTATCGCGAGGATGTGTGGGGTGGGGGGTGATCGAGGGTGTGTGTCAAGGTGTGAATGCATTATTTTAATTTATATGGGGGGGGCATGTTCAAGCTAAATTGGGCTATTAAGCTGCTCTATAAAATTAAGTTTTGTGGGTTTGAACGATGTTTGACTTACACAGCATGAGTTTGTATTGGGTTTGAAGAAGTTAATGTATTTCAAAAAATGCCAAACTGACAAAGCAGTTTGCACTCAATTTTCTCAATTGCTGCACTGCTGCAAAAAGTAAAAACACAACAATTTCTCTTTATAAAGAAATTATTTACAGATTTTAGGTTAACTCCTGTATATTGTCCTCCTCAGTATGCATTTAACAACCAAAAGGAACCACTAGAAAGATACCCACAAAGAAAGGGAACAAAAGTTCCTTTCTTTGTTGTGATAATTCCCATTTTTCCTCATTTGCGAATGTAAAACAAAACTGTTGACCAGCTTGAAGCTCCTGCCTCCTCTACTGTGAGTGGTCCATTTATGAAAAGCCTCTCTGAAAAGTTGAACCTGCAGCACTTGAACAACGCAGTGTGAGTTCTATGGAAAACAAGAAACAAAAAGCCTAAGGAAGTTTCAATTTGGCTGCCAGCGCTCTAAACAGCTGAAAAATTACATTAGTGCTCTAAAAAACTCCCAGTGGACACATGACCTTCCATAAAAAACCATTAAACAATGTTTTGGTCCATAAGGTCCATAATTCGTACTTTAAAATTGGACTAGTGTTGCTGCTGTGCACCTGTTGCTCACTCCTTAAGGTTTATTGCCTCTTTACAGCAGCACTGGAAATATATTTGCAACTCTTCTCTCCACATCCATCTGTGTGTGTGTGTGTGTGTGTGTGTGTGTCATCCAGCCATTCTGCTACTCAGCCCGAGTAGTGGGATTTAAATATGTAACAGTTGCTCAATAATACATGTTACTGCAACTGCAAACAACTTAAGATCACTTCTACTCACTCGCTCTCTTTTCCCCAGTAATGGCCTACCTCGCTCGCTCGCTCGCAGTCAGTGACTTTGCCTCTATATTGGCCAAAAGCAACTTTACAGTGTTGTCATCCAAAACTGTAAACACACACACAAGCACTCTAACACACGCAAACACACATACAGCGGAGTATTGTGTTTTATGAGCCGTCACAAACATAATAATGGCTGCTATTGTTAGTGTGTTTGTGTTGAGTGTTATTTAATGTTTAGGCACACACACACATACACACACCCCTCAGTGATGTTATTTGGCTGTATGAAATGAAAACACTGGAGATGTAGGCCGGGAGTGCAACAATGACAGGGACTGTCAGACTGTGTGTCTCTAAGTGTAGTGTGTGTGTGTGTGTGTGTGTGTGTCCTGGTTTGTCCCAGTTACAGTCCTGATAAAGGAGTAACTGCTTTTGTCCGCCTCCAGCAGTAAACACACTTTGGAAACATTATCCATCTCGCTATGAATGCTTATTGGCTATTGTGAGTGTGTTTTCATTTCGGTATGTGTGTGTGTTTCTGTGTGTGTGTTGCTGAGTTGCCTCCAGTAGATAAATGCAGATGTATTCATGAAATGCATCACAGCAGTTTACGGTGATAACGCCCGTCTCGCGCTGGGAGAGGGCTCTCATCATTTAACAGCCACACACACACACACACAGAAAAGCCATGTATTTTGGCAGTGCATTAAAGGGTCTGTTCACCCAAATCACTAAAAAACGATTTCCCCCGCAGTTTTATCTCTCCATACAAATTGTTTTGGTTTTGTCTGCTGAGGTTATGAGATCAGTGCTGACACGTCTGCCTTTGAAAAGGTGCAAAGTCTCACTCCAGAAACAACGTCCTGGTTACTCACAAACACCGTGCTTTTCTTTTGCAGTTCATTCAGAGTGTCGTTACAATTCATCATGTAGCGACACACTGTACGATTTGATCTCCCAGACTGAAACAGACTTGGTCCAGCTTGGTGGGATCAGCCGTGATGCCCAAATCTGATCTATAATGGGCCCAAAAATCATGATGCATCACCATCCTTGTGGTGTAATGGACTACGTTTTAAATGTGCAGCAATGCAATGCTTAAATAAAGCATATGTATTTATTTATTTATAATCCATAAAGTAAAAGTGCATCAAAAAGCTGCTCCATTCCAGGAAAAGGAGTAAATGACTTCCACTCGTAATTAAAAAGTTCTTTCCAGACTGGAATTGTTACGTTAAACACTGCTCGTTTGCTTCAGTCCTGTGTCGCTCCTGCTGCGTCCCGTACAGTGTCACTGCTGTGATGCCCCAGTTTCTCCACATGGATCCAGGCTGCCTCGTCGCATTTTATCTCATCTCAGAGTCCCAGACAGGAACAGGTTTCAGAGAAAGCTTTTTATTCTCTCTGTGATCTTTTTGGTTTCACTGCAGCCACCTGCTGCATCAGAGCCAGACCAGACGCCTCCCGCTGAATTATTAAACACCGCGCCTTTAAACGCTACCACTTCACTCTTTCTTTCTCCATCTCTCCATCCTTCCTGCCTCCCGCAGGCCGCTTGGTGAATTATTAAACAGCAGGACGAGCTGATGTCATTTTACTACGCTGTTTGTCTCTCTGTTGCTTCATTTCACCCCTGTTGCTGTTTTCAATTTTTACACTGAGTTGATTTTATTTTCCATCTCTATCTTTGCCTTCATTTCTTCAAGAACTTCCAAAATCTGTCACTTTGTCGCTGCTCTGCAAGAAAATTAACTGAAGTAATCAGATCTGTGCTTCACTGGATGGTAACTAATTAAAGGTGCAGAAAGTAAAAGATTTTTAGGCTTTTGGTGTTCTAACCACTTAGTGGATCTCTAGCATCGATTCTTGCTTTGATTCCCTTTACCAGATAACAGAAGCGCTGCATCTAGGGTGTTTGTTTATGACTCAAAGGATGATTCAATTTTTCATAATAAGGGTCTTATATTCTAGTTTTGGCCATTTATTTTAATAACAATAGTTCTACACACAAACTCAACTTCCCTGCATCTCACCAAATATTTGCCTTAAGGTGTGAAGTTGCAGCAACACAGCTGTAGATGCATGTAAGGTAGCGTTTTGAAACTTTGATACTAGCGACTACACCTGAATCTGACCTTCTAAAGCTGCCTTGCCTACTACCTTTTTTTCCCAAACAAAAGAAACCAAACCTTTCAAATGTTTGATTTTGTCTCAGCATGAGCAGCCGTACAAAGAACTCATTTAAAGACACATTTAAAGGTCTTAATCATCTTCTGTGTTCTACTGACAAGGATTTGAAAAATGAAGGTGAACATCAAATGTACTACTGTAAATTGTCGATTAGTGGCCGGAGCGTTTAGTTCGCTGACCTGCAGAGAGACCAGGCCTTTATTTGAAGCAGGCTTATATCAGAGACAGGCGTTTATCTCCATTTCCCTGTTTGATAAGTATATTGGGTCATATATTAGTACAAAGCCTCCTTGGTCTGCTCCCGTTTTCCTTGTTTTGCATTATGCTGTTAATACAAACTCAACACTTCCTGTATCCATTTCAAATTAAAAGCCCTGTGGCGTTTCAGTGGACAGAATCCCTTCATTTCCTAAAAAGGGATATTTATTTTATTCGCAGGTGTTGTGGAAAATTCAGTGACTCTCACGGTTCCCATGTGGTACTTCAAACGCAACTACTGCCGTCTTGTGGCACTTCTACCTTACTACAAAATACAGTTTGACTGAGACATTACCACACAGACGCCTGCAGTGACAATAACTCTTTAGATGCGTGATCCAGAACAACAAAGTGTTGAAAATAGCAGGATTATCTTGTAGAATTTATTAAATTAAAGTGATAGAAATGTACATTATGCTCAGTTGACATGCACGTTATGTAACAGGCACCGGGACACTGGTCTTGAGCCAGATTACATCTGCAAAGAGAAAAATCTCAATCATGAAAAACTTCAACACTTGTCCTGTTACACTCCTCTGTCTTTTTTCTTCCTCTGTGTTGCTTTGTGGTTGCAGTGTCTTGCGTTATAAAAGCAGCAGCTGTATTTCCCAGTTAGAGCCACCATACCACACCGCATGACCCCAGACCAAAGACAAAGGCGACACAAACGCGGAGGGTTTATCGTGAAGGATTTCATGTCTTTGAGGACGAACAGCACATTTGTAACGGGCGGCCGCTGTTTCTGCCCTCTGTTGTCTTTTTGTGCTGCTCATTTGGTCGCTGCCTTTCAGGTTTTATGGACATACAACTCACATTTACTGCTGATAGGAGATTGTTATTTTTCTTCTCGTCTGTCTCACGGTCACATCGCAGTGAAGAATCTTTGTTCCAAGTTGTGTTAGGGGTCTCTGCTTTTTCACGTTTCTATGGCCTATTTCAGGTTTCATTGTTTTTCTCTTTATCCGTCTATTCCTAATCACATCCTTGTCTCTTTGTTTCTCTCTCCTTGTCTCCCTCTCTACTTTTAGGGACATACTACTGATTCATTTCCTTGTCCCTTTCAGAAATCATCCCATTTCAGGGTTTATGGGATATTTCTGGCTTGGTGGATATTCTAATTCCATCATTTCCGACCAGAGATTACAGATTCCTGCTCTTTATCTGTTCTCTTTCACTATTTACATACAGCCCTTTGTGCTATTTATGCTAACATGCCACTGTCTTTTCCTTCCACCATCTGTTTTCATCATTCTGATGAGCACCCTTTCAAAACTCATCCCATTTCAAGGTTTTTCTGGGCTATTTCAGCGCTTTTCCAAACATCATTTTGATATTCATTCTCTTCATCCTTTTTCCTCCGCTCCCTCACATACAAGTCTTTCTATTTTGGGTGTTTCATTTATTTATTTGTTGTATGGACATGCGTCTCTGCTCAGTAGGTGATTTCCTGTTTGCCGTCTTGTCTGTTCTCTGTCTGTTTTTCGTCCCTGTGTCATTTCAGCAGCTGTGGACAGAAGAAGGGCAGAGACGTGACGTGGAGGCTGAGAGGCTGTTTGCCTGCTAATAGAGAGCTGCCGTCTGAGAAGGTGAAGGGGTGTCAAGGATGATGCGGTGCTGTAAACCTGCAAGATTTCCCCACAGCCAATGACATGAGTAAAAAGAAATGGGAAAATTGTCACTACATGCAGTTGTAGTTCAGTTTCCATATTACTGGTCCATTGGGAGCAGGAAATGATGTTTGTCTGCTTTAAATGGTATTGGAGGTTCAGGGTCTTGCTCAAAGGCTTTCTGACAGTTATCACAGAAGGAGAGCGGATTAAGTTTTACATTCATTCAGCTGGTTACTCTTGACTCTCTTCTAATAAAGAAACACTTAGCACATCAGGACTGCTACAGTACAACTAACATGCAAAAGGTGGACAGAGCAGAAACACAAAAAAACAGAAAAACAACAACACAGAAACCTAAAAATTCACAGAGCCCCCATATGAGACCAGAGACAGCAGAAAACAATCTCAAACAAGCCCAGCCCTGCATCAAACGACAGACAGAGTGAGAGACCAGCTGGTGAAGAAAATGAAACATCTAACAGCTACAGAGCCAGATATTTTTCTCAGAAGTTGGTGGTGACCAGACATGTTGATTCTCACACTTTTCACAGATCGAATACTCGCACAGAGAAGGAGTCTACCGTACTGTCCCGAATATTAGACGACGACATGAAATACTTCCATTAAAGAAGAACCACGAGCCTTCAGAAAGTCCTAAAGGTTAAACTGGGCTAACAAATCACTTTCAGCTCCAGCTGTCTCGAAAAGACACTCGAACATACTGCAAGACACTCGCTAGCTTAGCAGCATCAAGGCTACAAACAATCCTTAATGCAGCACTCACCATTCGAACAGAATATCTGATGTTGTGATTTTTATGTGAATGTCCTATTTCCATAAAAAAATCTCTTATATTCAGGGTAATACATTTTTTTTGGAACGTCGTCTTGGTTTTTGCAAGCTCACAATCCACAGATACTAAAGGAAAGACAATCAAATAGGGAATAAAAAGATCGATCAGGTACCTGTCTAATTAGTAATTGATTAATCTATTACTTGTACCCATTCCTAGTGAATATTTATCAAGTGGAAACAAACATAACTCCAAAGGGATGATTTTGCTGCTCTGTGTCTGCTGGGTGTGTGAATAGGCAACTGTTTGCTAACATGTTGGCCGTAACAACTCTATGAGCCAGTGTTCAATGTTTCTGCCCCACAGCGGTCAAAATAGCTTGATGCAGATTTAATACAGTGTACTGTGTATCTAGAGCTGAAACGCTTGACTTGTCAATTGGCGGAAAATAATTCTCAACTACTTTGACAATTAATTTTCATTTTTCAAGCAAAAATGGCAAACGTTATCCGGTTCCAGCTTCTGAAATGTGAGGATTTTTCTTTGTTAATTGAACATCTTTGAATTTTGGACTGTTGATCTGAAAAAACAAAAAGTGTGAAGACGTCACCTTGGGCTTTAGAAAACTCTGTGTGGCATTTTTTTTTTAATAAACCAAGCACTTAATTGAGAAAATGATCTACAGATGAATCGATGATGAAAATACTGCAGCAGTTGGAGCCCAAACTTGTAACTATCAGCATTCATATGAATGAATGAATGAATGAATGAATATGAATTCTTTTCTTTACTCCAGCACTCCAAAACCTCCATCATAACCTTTGGAATGAAGTTTTAAAGCTAAAAACAGCCACCAACATGAATCCTGCTGACAGACGGGGCTGAAAACCAATTTGAAAGAAATAAAATAAGAATGACAACTTAATTTCCAATTGCAATTTTCCTAAAGCTTTTTACTTTTGTCCTGAACTGCCTGAAGAAATTAACCCAGCACTCTCAATCTACTTGTCTATGCCCCTATTCAAAACCAATCGTCATAAAGAGTTCCTGTGAAGGATTTTAGATTAGTATTAGTGTGTAATGACTCGATACAGCCTGTAAATCAATCTGTGACAACATTTCACTGTTACAGGCTGAAATGCAGCAACAGGGAGGTTATTCACAAAGTTAAACTGTGATTACCTTTTACATTTTTAGCTGATTAACTGATAGAAACAGTACTTATATAACAACAGGGGGAATAAAATAAAGCTACAAGACACTTAAGTACATTTAGTGTGTGTCGTGTTGAAACAACACGACACACATGGGTTTTGGTACCGTAGCAGACATATTACCACTGCTTTCTATTTCTATCAGCCATTGCCGTCATCCCATCTGATTTAAACAGAAGGCCGCAGAGCTGTGAGAGGCTGACAGGACTTCAAACGCTTCGGCGGTCCGAGGCTTACGTTTCAAACGAGGCCAGAGAAAACGTTTTGGACCGCGCCACAAAGGAATCCCGATTATTCCACAATGCCATTATCTTTCAGCGCCTGCAACGTGAAATGAATAAAATGGAACTACAAAGAATTTCAAGACAAAGTGAAAAAAAAGAGGAAGAAATGGCACAAAGAGGCCGGATTAAGCCGTGGGTCATCGCTGGTCAAGATTGAACCGCAGCCCCGGAGAGGTTTGGTCACGGCAGCATTTACACAGAGCCACAAAGAAAAGACCCAAAAGGGCGGAGGAGACTTTGAACTCCACTAAACCTCCAGCAGGCTGTCATACATCACCACTGTTAGCCAATATGGATGAGCATGGAAATAGAAGGAGAGGGAGATACCGATACACAGATCGATGGATCAACAGCCACAGAGAAAGGTAGATACGGAGAGGGAGATACAGATCCAGAGAAAGTCAATAAAATAACAAAAGAGCAGAAGGAGAGAAACAAAATTCGACCAGGTACATTAATGTATTATAAACAACTGGGAAAAAAGACAATAGAAAATACTACAAGCAAACAGGAAAACAGTGTTGATCCATTGGAAACAAACAGGATCCATATGTCCACAAACTGCTGAAATCTGACATCTAAGTGCATCATACACAAATTGTCTCAGGCTGCATCTGCACAGGGAGAGAGAATCTGATTTGAAACCCTTTGTGGTGCATCACAGCTCTTTTCATTGCTGCCTAAACAGGACAAATATCTTTCCCTGGGGTTTAAGGCTGCTTCCACACACACACACACACACACACACACCAAGATCTGGTCTGCATCAGCAAGGGAGAGGGAAATGTGATTTAACTGTGTTCAGATACAGTAAATCCACCCCTTCTCTGCTGACACAAATCTGTCTCAGATTGTCTCAGATTTCGGCTTGACCCAGTCATCTTCATGTTACATGTTTTCATCTGAACAGAGAACTCACAGAGCCAAGAGCTGAGGCTGATTATGGCTGTTTCTGTATGGCTTTTTTCTATTGTTCATCCTATATTCTACTCTAATATACTATACTGCATGTAGACACCGCTGTATGTAGACTGTGTGTAGGCTGCAGCAAGAAAGGACAGGGCAAGAAAAGTATTGAACTGAGCTTCAGCACATTACTTTCTTCTTCCAGAGTATTTCTCAACAAGCCACTGAAAATCTGATCCATTGTTTTTTAAGGACATTAATTAACAAGGTCCAACCGCTCCAGTCCACATGCACCACCTGCACACAAGAAAGGTAACGCGCAGCATTTCAGACATGCAAGGAAGGTAATAGTGGTAAACTAATAATAATGGTAAACTTTTCCCCTGCTACACATCAGCATATTGACATTGTTATTGTTAGCATGTTAGCATGCTGACTAGGGGTGCAACAGTACACATAATTCACAGCTCAGTGTGTACCTCGGTTTTGGGGTCCCGGCCATCTTTCCTTTCTCTCCTCCTTTTCCCCCCTCTCTCTATTTCCTCGCTTCCTTCATTCATTTTCTACATCTTTCTGGATTTTCTCCAACTCCTTCACGGCCACCGTATCCTTCCTTTCTTTGTTTCCTTCTCTCCTCCATCATCTTTTTTCCTTGTCTGCCCTCTTTCCTGTCTCCTCTTTGTGTTCTGAGTAGACGATAAAGCCATCAGGCAGTGACTCATCCTCCTGCTGTGGGACCTGGGACACGGTTCATATTTTCAAGGTTTGGATGCGTTCTGTCTCCTGTAAATGTTTGATTAAGGCCTCGATTCCACTGCTGAAACTTAAACCTCATCTGAGAGCCTCGCTAGTGCCACAGAGAGCCAGAGGTCAAAGAGCACAGGGAGCATCATGTTAAGATTTCTAATTAAAAGTACTCTATGGAGTTTAACTGGTTATTAAACAGTCTCAATTTAATACCGATGCCTCTATATGACCTACATAAGCAAACGAGACCAACAGCGAGAAGATTGGCTATTTCTATTAGTTTCTAATAGTTGTCCTTAATGCCTGCCACCAGGTCAGATTTTTCCACAAAGTCAGATGAAACGG
>NTHP01000303.1:624961-646348 GCA_003416845.1 Oplegnathus fasciatus
GGGGGCGATCTTTAAACACACCGAGTCTGATCTGGGTTATATGGACTCTGCTGTGCACCCTCACTGTTTGTCCTTCTGTTTAACGGTGAGGCATAAAGTAATGTTGGCACAGAGTTTGTGAGCCGGTTTCAAGGTTGGAAAAATGAGGTTTGAGGTTTGGAGAGGAAGCAAGATGATAGAGAGAGGAAGCACTTGTGATTTTTTTGGCAATTGCCGACACCTCCTAATGTCAGCCATCCTAAAAAGTTTTTTTTTAGGTTCACCAAAAGCAAAATGTGCGATTGTGTAGTCAAACTTTATATGCTGCTATAATCGCATACATTTGTCTCATAGCAACAGTACTGACCAGGAGGCTAAAGCACTAATTTTTAAGATTAAGGTGACATGGAATAAGTCACTGTAAGAGGTAAATAAACTGCATTTGATTGATTACACCAAAGTGAAGCCCTAAAAAGTGCATACTGGGGATGAAACCTGCTATTAAACGGGCCCCGGGGCTAAATTATTAAAGACCGTAGGTATTGATAAGCTCCAACGTTACCGGTTCTGTTCTCTGTATTAGACAAATTAAGAAAATAGATTCCTGATTTATTTCGGCTACACTTATAAACGTTATCGTGTACCTTTTATCTCATCAACTCTGGTTCTAATTTGCAATAAGATTAAAACATTTGTCTACGATGCATTTTCACTATTCCCAGTCCAGAAGCGAGATCTCTCTCTCTCTCTCTCAGAGCCTGTCGTATGTGCGAGGGACGTGGCCAGCTCTCTCTGCCTCTTTGTTCATTCTCTTAAAAAATAACAAAAAGAACAGATAAGAGTACCATTAAAGTACCGGATCAATAAGCAGTATCGGTAAGAGTAGTTTTACCGTTAAAATCTTAACGATACCCATCCCTAGTGTGTACTGAGGTATAAAATTAAGCTATTGAAGGGAACAAAGGCGTTTATATGAAGAGATTAAGGTAATATCAACCCTTGCCCCCTCTCTAAGCCAGCCTCTAGCTTCTGTAACTCAACGTATTTTGTCATAGAGGGTTTATTTTATCAGATAATCCTCACAGGAGCAGTCCAAGAGCTTTTTATCTTGTTTAAAATGAAAAGGTTTCCAAATGTTACTGTCCACTGCAGTGGTAGATACCCATTTATCTTAGAAGATGGAGAGAAAACCCAGTATTTGGAGCATTTTTCAGCTTTTCAGAATGACTGATGAAAGAAACTATGAAAAAACCCATTAAGTTACAGCTGCCACTGGAACAAAGGTTAGCTACATGTGGGAGTGGAGAGAGGCTTTAGTTCTCTTTCTTCAGCCTGTTGATGATGCAGTCATTTAAAGATGTAGTTTTTGCTCAGTTATATCATGAGCCAAAGGTGACTGTTAACCCTCCACACAGACTCATCCTGATTCTCTGGTACTATGTGATTTTCTCTCGCAGGACAATGTCCCATTCACCACCACTCGCTCTAAACACAGACCGGCCTGACTGCTGCTCAAGTACGGTACATGATTACGCCGTATTATTTCCCGGCTTCAAAGGCTTTCAGAAAGAGCACTGGAGATTCAAATGAGGAGCAGACACACACCTTCAAAGCCTTTAATCATAGTTTTGCACCTCACACCGGCCTGTTTTTCTGTCATTCTAAATGGAAATTAAATGAAGCATGGTGAAAAGTGACCTTTGTGACGACCTGCTGGAGTCGAGGCGGTGTGTGTGGCCGGTCAGCACACCAATCGGAGAAGCCGCTGGCTGTGAATGCAGATGTTCAAAGTGTAGACCACATGTAGATACCAACCATCTTTGAAATGAGGTGTTAATGACAGCAGCAACAATGATAGAAAATACATGGTTGATTATGTATGAATGAACATAATGCTGCTGCATATATGTATGTAGAGTCCATGCTGCGATATGTGATATGATGATGCTTTGTTCCCACGCATGGAAATTAGCTCCAACAGACTGAAGAGCTGAGAGTGGGTGTATAAGTGTGTGTGTGTGTGTGTAGACCTCTATCACGTCTCTCTGCATCTGGAGATTTTGATTGTTGCTTAAAAATAAGAAACTGTTATTCAAAAACTAAGTTTTTTAATTCAGTTCTTGGCTGACAAATTGAAAGCACGCTCACTGATTTAAGGGCAGCACACATAAGCGGCGTACAACACATGTCAGAACACGTGCACTCACTGTTTTCTGTGTATATATGCATGTAAACACTTGCAGCTCGCAGCTGTGTTTAGGTTATTCTATATTAAAATACTTTAAAGAGAATTTTCAATAGTCGCCGATGTGAAGATTTTAAGATCTTGTTTTTTGAGATTTTGGAGAAGTTTTGGAGATTTTGTTAGAATATTTGTGGATTTATCTCTAATGAAGTTTTGGAGTTTAAAGACTGAATGCACGCAGGTTGCCATCATGTTTTAATGACATTTCTATGGGAAAATACTTTACTTTTAACAGTCACAGATCTTTCAGCCATCTGGTGCAGATCTGGAGATTGTGTTGAAGTTTTGGAGATTTTGTTATTGATGGATTTAACACTGATGAAGTTTTGAAGGGCGTTTGTACTTTTTGCCATCCATTCCTCCCACATCACGACAAACTGTGAGAGAGAGAGTGAAAGTTTGGTAACACTAGGGCTGAGCCATTCACTTTATATCACAATATTGATACACAGACGGGGGACAAATTAAAGGAAAAACCTGAATAACAGAGTGGAGAAACACATCACTGAATGGTTTGGTGAGTATGAAAATGATGTAAATAAAATGCTGCGGCCTTCACAGTCACCAGATCTCAACCCAGTTTCACATCTATTGAGGATTTTGGACCAACGTGTAAGACAATGCTCTCCACCTCCATCACCATTACACCAAATGACACAATAACTAAACTTTTATCTTCAAATCTATTTAGTGATGTCTGTGACTGTCTCTGATGCTGCTGTTATGACTGGCTTTGTTTGTTTTCTATCTGCTGCACTCACGTCTCTCTGGCAAAGTCTTGATCTTGATCTCAATGAAATTACCTGATTAAATAAAGGTTGTTTATATAAATGAGAGAATATCTTGTGGAAGGACGGCGTTCATCCCTCCAGTAGAGTTCCACAGACTTGGCAGGGAGCACTGAGGCTGTTCTGGAGGCTCGTGGTGGCCTGAATCCATACTAAGACACTTCATGTTGGTTTTTCCTTTAATTTGTCACCCATCTTTATATTGCTATACAGTATGTTTCCAGAAAATAAAATAAAATAAAAAATAATCCAACTGAGAAATTGTTCATGGACAAAATAATCAGTGTCATACAGCAGTCCTGCTCTGTGAGCGGTCTCATGAGATGTTAAAGGGATAGCCTTAGCAAAGACACAAGCTGGACTGAAAAGGCAACAGCTAAGTTCAGCGTCACTGCAATCCATCCATTTATAACGGAGATATTTCACTCTGGAAGTGCCAACATTTCTACCTCTACAGCTGCTATAATGTGGCTACAAGCATTTTTTTTACAGAACCCAGAAGGTGCATCGTTAACGGAAACTTTAACAACAACAATTCTGATTATTATTGGTTTATCAAGAAAAAATGTCACTCGTTCTCTGGTTCAAGCTTCTCCGGTGTGAGGATCTGCAGCAGTTTTCATCACTGTAAACTAAACAGCTTTGAGTTTTGGACACATTTGTCTGGAAAAATGAGGCACATGAAAACATCAACTTAGGTAGTGTTCACTTTTTTGTGGCATTTTAGAGACTAAACTAATAACTGATCGACACATTAATCAACAATGGAACTCATTTGCAGTACTAAAGACGGACAGGTTGTTGGTCACAGCAGGGTTGTTTCTGTCTATAATCTTTCTGCAGTTCATGTTAGAATGAAAACATTACATTCCTAAGTGTTAGCATGAAGCTTATTTACACACTAGATCAATGGTACTCTCCCTTCTCTGCCCACACCTGATTAGCTAATGCAGCCTCTGTGAGTTTATCAAGTGTTGGTGTCTTTCAGGTCTTTATGAGCTGAACACACCTGATCCAGATAATCATGTGTGGATAAAGCATGGAATGACTGAACCATTGTTCTGGATGCTGAACTGCTAGACTGAACTGAAGAGTGCTATCAGTGAAAACAGTGAAAGTGATGTAAAGTATTAGCACGGAGCGCCTGAGGTGATGGTGCCCAGGATGATTTTGTGTTCTCATCACATAACAGATATGCTGAGCAAAATTAAAGTTCTGGCACTCATTCAAATTTAGTACAATTATATTTTTAGCATAATTTTACATTTAAATTATAGTGTTATGATATAACCAGTTATCACAGCTGTATGCACTGACCTCAGTGAACTTTTGTACGAGTCCATTGCTCTGACAGAAATGAGCAGCGTTATGGATTAAACTTTTTCCTGATTTTAATATCCAAACAACAGTACGAAAAGTCTGATCTCATGAGTTTTCACTTAAATCCTCAAGGCAATAACAACTAGGAAATTGTGCAGACGTGTAATAACACACACTGGATGTACAGTACATGCACGTCTGCGTACACCTGCAGCACTTGGTCTCATTATTTCAGGACTATCTTGTCAGCACAAAGTTAATAGAGATCCTGATACAAACGCTGTCTATTCCTATCCAGTCACTTCCAGTCGACTACTCATACTCTCTCAGTGAATACAGACACCAAATGACCTCTGGAATTATGGGAAATAATGACAATATGTGAAAAGGAGAAGGAGATTTCAAAGTGGATCTGGTGTTAATTGAAAGGGATGGAAGACGGGATGGTTAGGGGAAGAAGATGGAGGGATTAAGGAAGCTGATGGAGAAGAAAAGGAAGAAAGGATGAGGAAAACAGAGGAGGTTTCTCTGGGTATCTGCAGGTTTCACAAATAAGAGTTTAAGAGACCTTTTTAATGCAGCCCGGAGTTGAGTTTAAGACCAATTTAAAGAGCAAAATAAAAGAAGCAAAGCTCTGAGCTCCGGCCGGTTTCCGAGAGGTAATTAAAGCTGTGAGGCGATAAATGGGCAGAATAACACAGAGGATAGCAGGTTAACCCTCCGGCGACCAGCTCAGGTCAGATCTGACTCCTGGAATATAATTGTCTTATTATCTAAAAGGAAGCCAGAGATCTTTCCAAAATTTCTTAACTTTCTTAATAGACTTTTCCTCCGTAAATCCATGCTTCATCTCTAGTTCCTTAATTCAGACGTGAGCAGATGTATCTTTTCAGGTCATTAATAACCTGAGTGAAAACATTTCGGCTGTGGACGTACACCGTATTCTCGCGCAAAACATGGCTGAAACTTCGATATTTTTAGCTTTTAGTCAAACACGCTCGAATTGTAATGAAAAGAGGAATAAAAATGAAAACCATGACTGTTGTGTTCTTGTAACCATAACCTCCATCTTTCCCTGACCCCCCTAATCAAGTAGTTTTAGTTGCTAACCTGGGTCATAGTGTTTGAATCATTTTGGTCACGGTCATACAGTATGCACTAAAGGATTTGTCTGTTTACCTCTCTTCTGTGTAATATTCTATATTGTGAATTGAGTACCCCTACCTCGGGCTCTGAGATCTTGTGATTGGCATTTTTCACTATCATCTGACATTTTATAGACTAACAGATGAACTGGGGAAGGGTTAAGGGATGAATCAATCATAAGCACACGATTCAGTACTTTTCAGCTGCCGACAGATACTCTGCACACACTCATATAGCCAGTAATAACATCTCCTAACCTTTCTATTCCCAAAACTAATACTCTATCACATGGATTCCATTACACAAAAACAGCAAAATGGAAGTGGTAATACACTAGTGATGACTTCTGGACATGAAATGCAGCTGGATACATACAAACACACTCAAACAGACACACAAATCCTCCAACTGGTCTTAATTTTGTTGCAGCGACCTCACCTAATAACATATTCCCTGTGCACGACCGCCGTGTTCCAATGTAATTATTTTTTAACAGTTCTGTTTTATCACAGGTGTCTGGTAAAAGGTTAGCCTTTAATAAATAAATGATTAATGGATTCTCTCATTTTCTCTCTCTCTCTCTCTGTTTATATACCAACCTTACTCGCCCTACCCACCACAGCAGCTCAGCAGGTGTGTACAAGCACGTGTCTTTCGAATGCATCTCTGTGATGTGACACGACAGCCGCTCAGGGAAGAGGAGGGGAGCTAAGTGTTTTCTTAACTTTCAGAGGTAAAGAGAACAGAGGGAGAAAAAAAACAACTCCCATCTTTCAGTGCTTCTGAGGGGCTCTTGGCTGTAATTGGGTTTTTCTGCAGTAATCCTGCTCTGACGGCTACTTATCCTTCACGGAACAAGCAGCAGCCATCTTGGTAATGAGAGGCCATGCCGCTAACTCTGACACCTAATGGTTTTGTCTTATGAAGCGGAGTTGTTTTAATGACACCGGGAAGTCCTCACCTCCAGTTCTGACCTCAGAGGCATCTTTTTTTATTTTTAATAACTCTTAGTTTCTCCTGTGACATTTTAAGTCTTTGGTTACTTTTTAAGCAGCGAGCACAAAAGGAAAATCTACATTCAGAGAGTGTATACAATTGCCTGCATGAGTGATAGTTTAATATAATGACGCTTAATACATTCTGGAGTCATGAAACTCTTCTTCCTGCATGAATAACTGTAAAATATCCCCCTGAAAAATATCCAAAATTGCAGCAACACGGTACTTTTTCCCCACCAGCACAAAGGAGGTTCAGAGAAAAGGATAAGAGGAAAAGATTGCAAAGATTACTGGAAACAAAGCCTTCTCTGGGCTCTTATTGACTGAGCTATTTAATAAAATGGCCGCCATCATTTTGTGAATAGCGGTTAGTGGAATCGAGGCGGTTCTGTTCTACGGCAATCTAGGCAACTGCTTCAAAATCAGGAGAGGAAAAGAAAGAGCACAGCAGCAAAATACACGACTTAACCAGAGATTTAACGGTGCCACGAAATGGGTTTCAGATCTTAATTTTCCTAATTTTCCTCTGTGGTCCATGCATGAAACACGATTCTGAGGACTGACTGAATGTTGGGAGAAACTTCTGCACATGGAGACTTACAAGCGATTACTGTTTATCTGCTCTTCAGTCCTGCAGTAAGAGAAGCAACAAGGGACACTTAAAGCAGCCGTGGAGGTCTCTGTGAGGGTTTAGTCACAGTTCAAAGGCACTTACAGGATTGTGTGAAACAGTTTACACCAAAAGCACGCTGGACAATTTGGATTCAGCAGGCAGTAAACTGAGAAGTATTTGAGACATTTCATGAAAGACATTTTAAAAATGTACCAAAAGATCTTTGCTGCTTTTCAGATCAAATGTCACTGAATTACCTAGAGTGAAAGATTTTTGCCACTTTACAGAGAGGAAAGCTTAGGATTTAATATAAAACTAAAGTTTCTGACTATTCATCTGTACATACGTATACGTGACATGATGACAGACAGCAGAACAATACACCTAGAGACACGGGTTAACAAACAGTAGGCGTTTCTCTTTTCAGGCGACCTTAAATATCAACACAAATTGTCAAATAATCATCAAATACTGTGTTAAAATGTCCATAATTGCATGAACATGGCAACATGGGTCTGCTGCCTCACTCTCTGTTCGTACTTCTGCATCCATTCCAGATGCTATAGCAACCCTGTTAAATCCTGTTTTGAGGAAGGGAACAAAAAACACGTGAGATTGCTCTTCATTGATTTCTCTTCAGAGGATTTTAATATTGTTTGTTGGTTAATTGATTTTTGACGAGCAGAACAGAGAGTTCGAGTGAGTGGATCTCCGTCTAGGACACTCTTATCTTGGACAGGGTCTCCTCAGTGCTGCGTTCTTTCCCCACTGTCAGGCGTATTATGAAGACAGGTATGTTGTAAGTTTGGCTCTGTAATTGTCAGCCTTCTGCACAGTGAGGAACAGAGTCATGGCCCAGTGGTGGGGGAATCTGTCAGTTGGTGTGAACAGTCTTTCCTACAACTGAACATGTCTAAGACCAAGAGATCGCAGAGAGCTACTTCTCTTGTTCCTGCTGTCATTAAAGAGGAGCCTGTGACTGCAGTCCAGCAGTACAAATACTTGGGGACCGTCCTGGATGATTAACTTACCTTTGACGCCAACACTGATTTTATTTATAAAAAGGCAAATTAAAGATTGTTTTTCTTGAGGAAGCTCAGAAGTCTGTGCTGACAAGTTGAAAGTGTCCTTTATTTCTCTTCCAGTTTTAACATTTGCTCTGATTTGATCGGCTGGTTTAATAATCTTGAAAATTGTGACCGTGTGCTGTTAAGTCACTGGTGTAAATTTAAATGATCTTTGCCACTTGTATCAAGTCAGAGCCGCACAGATAGCTCAGGTAATCTTGCTGGACTCCCAGCAGCCTCTACGCCAGTATCAAGGCAGAGGTTTTACCTCACTAGGTGTGACACAAACAGATATATGAGGTCTTGTATTCCATCAGTATTGGCTTTTTAAACAAAATGTGGTTTGGCCTGTTACCCCTGGGTCCTGGCTTCTTTTCTTACACTTACTTAGTGATGCTGGTGTTAACCTGTGTGCTTGTGTTTATTTATGCATGTATTGTATCTACGTATTGCACTGATTAACGTTTTTGTTCTATTCTTTTGTACTTACTATTATTGACTGCTGTTTGCAAGGCAAATTGCCTTTCAGGGACATTAAAGCTTTACTCTACTCCATCTGGAGACCCCATTTCCCATCAGCCCATTTGCCTCTTTATGCCCCCTACTCTTGAACTGAAGAGAACGAATACACTGGAAGTGAGTTTTCCATCTGCATTTCACTCCTTCCATCACTTGAGCTGAGATACCGTCTCCTTGTTTTTACTTTTATTTGCAGCCTGTTTAAACTTTTCTTCAATAAAGTGTAATTCATTTTGATAAGAATCAATTTATCTTCCTGATGTTATTCACAGTCAGTTTGAGTGAAATTTCTTAATCATCAAACTGCAGTGGGGATATATTGAATTTCTTTGGCAGAATGTTTGAGTTTTGATTTGAGCGACTACCAGCGAGAGAACTGCAGAGAGAAAAGGAAAAGGACTGAGATGTGGTGACTGACATAAAAAATAAAATCATGATAGTGAGAGGAATAATAAAAAAACATGACTAAAAACAGAACGAGGGGGAATGAGAGGTAACAGAGTGCGGTGCTGAACGAACAAACCCAATAAAAAAAAACCACACATGCACGCACTGCACAGAAACAGAGATTAGCAGGCTCTCAGTGAGGCTGATTGATAAAAGACCTGATGAACCCTGATCATTTAATCCCCCCTCACACACACAAACATTAAAAGTACACAGTAACTGCTAAACTACTTCAACTCAGTCTGTGACTCTGTGCGTGTGTGTGTTTAGATAATCTGACAGAAGTAAGTCTAGCCTGAGAAGCTTACTGCCTATAATCTGGCTGTGATCTCTGATCCTGACATGACCTTAGACTCCCCAAATGACAAAAGTTTGTGTCTTCTTCAGCTGCCAAGATCAGGTCGTTCGTTTCATTTGCATACTTCAGAAAACTCGCACATGCTTTTATTTCTTCTGAGATTTGATTATATGAAACTCCCTTTACTTAGAGCCCAGCAGGAGAAATATCTTCTGTATATTCAGCACAGAATACTACTAACACACCCGAACAGATGAGACCATATTACTGCCTGTATATTTGTGTTTTTAGATGAATTGCTGCTTGAGATCCTCTGCTGCTTCTTGTCATTTCACCATTAAAAAGGTATCTTAAACCTGAATATGGTTTGGCACAAATGTATACAAAGTCAACGGGAAGACGCAAACAGACAGAGGGATGGGAGAGATGGAGGGATGAAGAATGATGGAGAGAGGCGACGAGAGGAGACGGAATAGCGGAGAATTATAAGATGGAAATGACTGATGTACAAATGGAGGAAAGGAAGAAGAGAAAGATGATGGATGACAGGAGGGATACTGAAAAGGAAGAGAAGAAGATGGAAAGATGACAAGGAGGATGATGGAGAGAAGAGAGGGCTGAAGGATGAAGGGATGGATGGAGTGAGAGAATACTGTGACTGCTAGTGTATGAACAGCAGCTGCAGAGTCTCACATGCTCACTCGGTTTCTTTAGCAGTTTTGCAGTTACTGGACTCATTCATCTGCAGCTGAACCTCCTTCAGGCTATGCGTGTGCGTGCATGTGTGTGTGTGTGTGTGTGGCAGAAGTTTCGACACAAGTTTGTCAGAATTGCAGACCACTCAGAAGGAGAAACCGATATGGTTTTCTGTTTTCACAGAATAATTACGACAGCGTGTCGCTGAGATGAATCACACGTTCAGATGAAAATGAGCAGCAGTAAAATGGTTTCTACAGTTGGTGGCGGGAGAACACCTGAAATCTGTACAGTACTGAGGGTGAGACCAGTGACACACATAATCTAATCAAGTAAATTCCCTGCTAGTGACTCCAAGAAACTGCAAAATTCACAAAAATTTAAGTGTATTCTTAGAGCTTTGCAGTTGTGGGGCTAAAATGTTAAGTTTGTCTTAAGGATGGGGCCACAGGAAATGATACGGGTCATTAAAATCAAAACTGTTCACCCTCTGGGGAACATGATTGTGATCAGTAAATACTCATGGCAAAGTGCCCTTTAGATTTTGATATGCTTTGGGTAACCTGTGGTTAAAATCATTATGATTCATCTCCTGGAGACCGGGAATAATTTCATGGAAATATGGCTGGTAGATAGACCAAATTCATCCCTGTGACGTCGTCATGATCTTATCATTATTTTATCATTATATTAGTACCAGTATTAGTTTTTCTTTCTAAAAAAAAACAGCGGAACAAGTGGTTGGCCTCTTTGATAAATTCATTGCTGACAGTGTGCAGAACTTCACAGTTTTAATAATGGATTTCAGTCTCCGACACCTCTACTTTACCGGTGTACATTAGATTATCCACTTATTTTTTAAAAGCTATTTGTTCGTCTGCCTGTGGACTTCTCACTTCATCTGACATTTCGGTTTAACACAAAGACCTATCCATTTATGTATACGGGTATGAAAAAAACAATAATGAATGCTGACATGACAGCTCTCTGAACATTCACCGTCAATCCCACCAGCATGCAGAGACGTACTCTAGCATTATGCAGTTATAAACACGCACTCATGACATTATGAGTAGGTGTCATACTGTGAGTGCATGTGGTCGACGCTGGTGGTAAACCACAGTAATGATTTGTCATATAGTTCCTGACACACAGACACCGATAAACAGCAGCGGCTTTAATATGAACTGACATTTCAGTTAAATACTAGAAGCAGCACAACTGATTGATTAGGTATTGAGCCTAAAACTGCAGGAACAAAACGGGCTTATTCTACCAAATATTGATTGTTAACCCGGAGGAAGTGAATGAGATTCACCAGCTGAGATAATGCCTGAGTATTTTGCATTATCCAATGTACAATGAGACTTTTTGGTATTTTGAACAGATGATATTTTCCAAATAAATGTGTGTGAAATTGAACTTTAAATGTGCCTCTTGAAAAATCAAACAAGAGGCACTTGATCTGCCTCATCACCACGATCAAAATCAAAAACGGTATGTTTTTGCTAATGCGCTCCTTAATTAAGCTAATTACACATGAATTAGCAAATGTTTTTACGTTGGCCGCTTGACTTCACATAACACACGAGTGGGATGAGTGGGATGATTGATATGAACTCCATCTTCAAAGCTCACTGAGTCTACAGAAAGACTGGCTCTGCCACTTTTTATTCAAAATTCAAGCTTTCATTCGAACGCGGGGAAAAATTCAGTATTCCAACTATAATCACCTGTTAGAGTTAAAAATTTACAGTCTATAAGAGTGTTTGCCTTGCGGTGCAGCAGGGGATGCTCTTAAAATTCACTATCAGCTTGACCTATTGCAGCCCAGTAAACTGAGTTAATAGATGAGGAAGACACTAGCAAGCATCGAAGCACCGAAGCATCTGAGAAGCAGCGTGTGGAACAACGCTGTAAAAAAACAGCTGTTTGACTCTACAACGACAACAAATCTGAGGGCTCACCTGCTCGCTGCAACCCAAGACTCTAAAATGACACATCGTTTTCAACAGTTGAGACACGTAATGCGTCCAAATTAATAAGATGGACCACGGTGACATCAGTGTAGCTGAGTGAAGGGACAGTAAAATGTCCAGGTGGTTCAGCTGCAAGTAACCTGAAGTCATTTTAACAGATATTATTAATGTTACTGAACCAACCACCATCCGTATAGTGAGCAAACTCTGCAAAATCAAGGCCGCTAACAATACCGTTTGTGCCTTTAGACTAAAGTTGGAGACCGTTACTAATGTAAAGAACAGTCTTTAAGCATTCAAAAACAAGTTAATTACTAGTTACAGTGCAACAGTGTGGCTCATTGATGTGTCGTTAATAGTATTTGGACAACGATGGACAACTATGGCACAGAGGAAGAAGATATATCAGGCTGTGATTCACAAAAACAATACCTGTTAGAGATCAATTCATTCATTCATGGTTTGAGTCTTGTCATGGGATTAATTAAGAATAAGAAGAAATATAGAATTTCATCGTGGGAACAGACAGATTTTTCAGTCTCAACAGGTCAAATGAAATACACACTGAAGAGCTGAGTGACCACATGGGAGAACTAACTTAGAACGTATATGTGACTTATAATTCATGGCTGCAATTACCACAGATATTTCCATGGCAACAACATCTGACAAGGTGCACTTAACTGGTATTATGGATGCAATGGTGAAATATTGAAAATGGACCTCAGAATATCTTTAGCTTATAATAAAAAAATTGATTCATTTATTTGGTAGTGATGTTTACAAATGATACGTAACAACGGAAAACGCATGTAGAAATTATAATTTACATATTCAAAGAAACTGTGGGGGAAGAAAGCATCGGATAAAGGTTTTTTTTCCAAAGGTTAACAGGGTGGTGAGTTCTCCTGAATGATTTCCTTTATCACTGGTTTCAACCATGTTCGAATCCATAAATGTCGGGCTGTAAACCATTTATCAAGGCACAAACTATTGGACTCTGAATAGCTGCAGCCTGTCCTTGGCTAAAGTGTAGACATATGAGGAAGGACAAAACGCAATGAAGGGGAGACGGACAGACGGACCTGTTTCCCTCTGACCAGCGAGCTAATCTACTGAAAACTTGTGATGTAGATTAGGTGCAATTCAATCAGCTAGATGGAAAACATATATGCACACTCTTCCAGCAGAGAACTCTTTGAAAAAACTGTATTTCAAGCAGATGATTCATATTCAGCTTATTGTTATGCTAATGAGGTACATGCGCGTATTGTTGCCCACCATCCAATGGCCAAAATATGCCTCAAACAGAAAAGCATCTTTTCTGTGACTGATATATTTTCTTTAACGCTCCAAACACAATTGTATTGTCAAAGTTGTGCTGCTGGAGTTTTGACCCTTTAGGGCTGCTTTTCCTTTTTCCATGCAACTTGCAAGTTGGTGCAATCGTGCCAGAAACTCCCACTCTACTCATATACAGAGATATTTTTCTATTTATTTGACGATATAGAAGGACTTCATGTGTTTTGCAGAACATGTAATTTTTCTTCAAGAAAATGTCACAGAATATAAGTTAAAAATTTCATGAATGTTGACTGAAATAACACGTCTGAATGGGAAATTAGTGACTGATAGAGAAGGGACTATCTGCTTTTAAATGATTTTATTAAATGAACATAATGTTTTAACAAGAAAATGTAGTTTAAGCAAGAAAAAAAAAGTTCTAAAAAAATCCAGATTTAACTCTGAACAAAATTCTGACATGTTCTTAAATAGATGTTTCTGCTTAAGTGGACTATTATAGAATCTCTTCATGTGGCAAGCGTTGCAAAAATGTCTGATTCTTGCTGGTTGTGAGACTGTTACAATGTGTGGACAATGACAGGAAGAGCGAGAGACAACAGGAGAGAAAGACAAACGGAGAGAGTGCACCAGCTATGGAAAACACAAAGAAGCAGAAAAACAGAGGGAGGATGTCCCGTCCTAATCAGTCTTGTCGGCCGCTCCTGCCTTTTCATCCAGATAATGCACCTCCATCCAAGGTGAAGACATCACCTCTGACGAACCCCGCACTCCCTGCCAGATTAATTTCTACAGACTATCCCTTTAAGTGCCACTACCCCCTAACATTAATCCAGCCTAAAATCAAAAGATGGCGTCTTCACCAAAAACCCCACAACAACAAACACGGCCATGAGTAAAAGGCCATTTACAGCTGAGCGTGATGACTCGAGAGCGACGCCGGTGTCTCCCAAACGCCACATAAATCGCCAGCATCCTTCAAGGCGCAATGGAGGAGGAAAGCACCGATGGCTTATTAAAGAATCCACGTGGCACTTTTGTTTTCACACTGAATGTCATTGTTTGCAAGTTTTGGAGGTTGTTAGCAACGGTGAGAACGTTTCAATGCACTCAGAAACCCTGTTAAAGCGCTGTCGATTTAGTCAGCTGGTCTGTCACAAGGTCGACAGCTCAAATAGCCATCACAGGTGATGAAAGTGAAGGAGAAACACTCCTGCTCTCCATAATTATCTTTGAGTTGCCTATAACAAAGGTACTGAATCCACAACTGCTATGGCGACTGCATGAATGACTGCATCACTGGATTACCTGCATAAAATATGATTAAACTTAAAAGCAAACCACGCCTACACAGAATTTGATGAGCCTAAAGTCAACAGTGGAGGTTTTGTGTGTTTTTGCCCATTAATGACATTACTGCTGACCATTTTCCAAAACATCCCATCAGTTTTTAGATGGACTTTCTTCCTGCCAGGCAGCCAGTGGTGCCAGTTCATGTGTAAATCGACTAACAGTAAAACAACAAACAACAGTAAATGTATATAAAAATACATAATAATTTAAATAACCTTAATTTTACACAGCAACTGTCGTTGTATTCAAGGACACGCTGCCATCTCAGATTTGAAAGTCGCAGTAACCAAGAATTTCTTTTCTTTTAATTAATCAATTAATCATTTAGAGTGTAAAATGTCACAAAAATAGTTCTCAGAGCTCAAGGTAATGTCAATTTGCTTGTTTTGTTTGTCAAAGTCCAAAATCCAAAGATACTCAACATACACTGATATAAAACAGAAAAAAGCAACAAATATTCACATTTAAAAACCACAGAATTAATGGCTTTTTCAGCTTTATATGACTTAAAAACTAATACATGCAAATTGTTGCCAATTAACTTTCTGTCAGTATACTAAGTAATCAATAAATTATTCTTTTCACCACATCCAAGCTGGCTTTTCATGTCTTCTGGGTTTAAACGTCCAAATGTACCTGTCAGTGTAAAAGCTTTCAGCATCATACTGTTGGCAGCTGTTGGAGCATCGATGAATGCACCACCAAGAAACATTTTAAAAACACTATATTAAATGGTCCCGGCTTGTAACTGCATTACCATGCAATGATTTTGTAACTGTAATGATGGATTACACATCGAAACCTGTCTGAAGTCTTTGCAAGTCAAATACAGTTTATAGTTGATGTGCCAAAAGCTCTGCTGAGCAATTTGAGAATAAAAAGTAAAAACAGAAGTCCAAAGAATCAGTTAGGTCGACTGCACAAACATGTGTTTTAGTTTGAATACTATCACTTTAAGGAAAGAAGTGTTCAGCAAATTGGAAAAAAAGAAGAAAAAAAAAAACAGTCCAAGGACTCATGAAACATAAATGAAGCTGTGGCTCAGCAGGGGACAGTTCACGTTAATTAGTTAATATTTGGCATTTAACATTTTTAGGAAATGTCACTTTTCATCTCCTGCTCTGTTTGGTATCCAACATTTTGTTCTTTTTTTTGGCCAAGCAATTACGTTTTACTGTGAAAGCATTAGCAAATGGGGTCAGAAAAATCAATCTGAATAACACTGTGTAATGAAAAAAATAGTGCCGGTTATAATGCTTAACATAATGGAAGGCCATAACTGGCAATCTACATAAATTATTCAAAATGCTTAAGATGAGCGAGGCATTTAACCTCTGGCTGTTGCAGCAGGCAGAGGGCTGGTCAGAATGGGCGATAACTGGTCCGAGAACAGTGTGTGGAGGGAAATTTATATTCCAGTATTTTACTGGATGTCGACAGAGTGGACTGAAATGTGTCTCTGTGGGAAGCTGGTAAAAAAAAGCCAAACAGCAGCTCATAGTCAATTTTCATGCAGTATTATAATTATTATTATTATTATCAATTTGTATTAATTATTTTGTGTACTTGATCTGAAGATGAGGTTAAAAGGTATATTTAGGATTTTCCTAAAAAACAATGTGTAGACTCAAACAAAAATAATCCCTCGCAATCATCACTTATGACCCACTAGAAGTGTGCGGTGGTGTCTGTATCTGTATTCTTATTTTGCTGTGCTCAGGATGTTTCTGGGCATCAACCTTTGGACAGTGGTGTGTAGCCCCCAGCCAATAACAGCGCCCAGTTGAATTAGCCTGAAGAAACCAGAAGTCTCCCAACTACGGTTCGGAGGACCGAAGCTGGAACGGTAACACCGGTGCACATTCGTTTTCTGTCTCCATCACTATCAGCTGACTGTTTCTCGTTGTTTGAGTAGATGACACAAGGCAGCCTGAGGAACATCAAGTTTTGCTGCTGCATCTCGCTGGCAGTTTGTTTTAAGTTTCGAGGAGACTACGTTTTACATTAAATAGAGGCTTGTTAGTGATAAGCTTCCATTTATTCATTGCCTTGTGTCGTGGCAACTGAAAAGTCAGAGCCTGTCTAGTGCAGATGAGAGTTGGTACTCAAATACCGGATGACACAATATTCACCTTCCCAAAAGATCTTTATTGCCTGCAAGCAAGAGCCATCATCAGCAGTACACCGATATGACTAAAGAAAGTCAGTGACTCCTCAAGTCAATGCACACACTGACTGTTACGAAACAACAAGATGCACATGATCTCTCTCAAGATGTTTTTGACCTACCTCCACTTGGTCATGACTGTTTCTTGTCTTAGTGTACTTTGTTCTTTCACATTCTCACAAGCTCCTACTCACTATATTCCTACACACATATTCCTTTGTTTTGCAGATATATGGTCATAACATATACACAGAAAGAGGCTTCAGCCTCCCATCAGGCCAAACTCCTTCACAATGANNGAAGGTTCATGTTCAGCATCAAAGCATGGGCAACGGCAGTGACTTGGGCCAGGTCAAAGCCTCCTGAACTGAGGCTGAGCCTTGCGGAGGTTCAAGCTGGGGCCTCTGTGATGCTGTTGCCTATTATCGTCAGAGATGGGGGACTCTGGTGGGTCATCGCGCCTGTTCAGCTGTTGTCCCTGCCACAAAACCAATTCTGTAGGGTCATCGTTTTGTATTACAGCAAAAAGTACAGTGGTTCAAATCTATTCCTACAAGCTGACAATTGAGTGTATTTTAAGAAAATTAAGAAAAGACTAACAAATATTTCAATTTCATGCGCTGGTGATCTGAGTACACATTTTAGTAATCTGTGAGTAAAGCCAGTAACTGAGTGTGTGTGTGTTTTAATGTTTGTGTGATGCATAATGGAGTGAAACTGCAGGAGAGGGTTTTGAAACAAGGCCAGACAAGACGTCACGTCATGCTGAAAATGTATTCGCCTGCAACAGACAGAGCAACATCAAAGAGACAGGACAGAGAGAGAGAGAGAGAGAGAGAGAGAGAGAGAGAGAGAGTTAAGGGAGAGAGAGAGCATACTCTCCTCTTTGCTTTATCGTGTATTCCCATCTTTTCATTTAATCATTCTTGTTTGCAAGTCTGACTCACAGTTTCTCTCCGCTTCCCAGTCTCTCTCTCCCACTCTTTCCATCCTTTCCTGCATGCTCGCTCGCCCACTCCCTCTTTCATGGCCCGTCCATTTCTCCATCCGTCTTCCTGCTGAGCTTTGCCATCCATTCATCTCCCGTAATAAGACTAAAGCCTAAATTCACTAAAGACCACCGGACGTTGTATGTCAGTGTCAGTGGTCAGGCGTGTGTGTCTCGACACAGGCCTCACATGTCATGACACACAGGTCTTTTCATCACTCCAATTAAACATGGCTGAGTAATATGTATGAGTGCATGTGTCATCCTCCAGACTGCACTTAATTTATACCTATTTGGAAAAAAAAAATAAAATCACTGGTTTGGAAATGGTAGACTAAGGCTGAACATCCCTTGGATGAGCCCATCTGCTGCATGTTAACTGTCCTCTTCACACCAGAACATTTCAACAGCATTTTTCAGCTGTGTGTCTCACATCTGTCTGTCTGAACAGATATACCATTTGCTTTCAACTTAAGCGTGTAACTACATGGACTGTGTATTGGGCTGTGAGTACTGCCAACATGTTTCTAGTGCACATTTCTACTGTAGCATCTAGTTTGACACTGACGGAGGACGGCAGCTGCTACCCAAAGTGCTGCTTTTGCTACGCAGCCAGTGTAGACAAGGTGGCCTTAGGCCTTCATCAGTTAAAATTCAGGTATACCAGGTCTAAGGACCAAAACATTGTTAAAGCAAGCCGCAAGTGACTGACAGTATGCAGGATTATTTGGTTCCTTGCCGCTAAGACTTCATGGTTTTGAAGAACTTTTTGAAAATTATTTCACTGCTGAAATGTAGTCTTTTAAAGTGACACTAACAGCAATGCATCACACATATCAAGCATGTTTGTAATGGAGAGGACTCACGACAGACCCTTCTGCATCACTCAGGAACAGCAGGGCACGCACAGCAGGTTTCCACCTGAGTGCACTTGAGTGCAAGTGAAACCTACAATTCATCAGCATGTGGGTGGTTGCTGGTCAAAGATCACACAGATGTAGACTGTGGTTCAGGGTGGATGTTCTTCCAAAGACTCAGAAGGAGTGTAGTTAGTCGTTAAAATATTCTTTGCCTTACCACGGGGCATTGCAAGGCAAAGATTTCCTTTTGACATAGTTGGGAAGGGGTGCCAAGTGAGTGGACTGGAGAATGAGGCTGGGAAGCCAAGCATGCACACAGACTGTGTAATGTGATTGAAGCTGCATCGTGAACACTGCCTGTAAACTCACTCCTTAGCTGGACTACTCTTACTTTCCCAGAGGAAGTTTTTTGTTCCACAGATCTGGATAAGGTAACGCAAAGTTCTGCCCTAAAACACAGTTTTACGGAGTGAAAATTATTCAGAACTGAAGATGGAAATATGCCAGATGTGTATCTCACAACATTACATCATATTTGTACTGTATATATATGCACACACTGTACAACCTCAATTTCACATTTTTGCAGTTTTCATGTGACAGACACTGATACGTCCAAATGCCAAAGGAACGTACAATGTCTGAGAGAGTAATACCATGAACATCAACATGATGCAAACTAATAAAATGCTTCATATTATGACATCAGAAACTACAGTTTTCCCTGATTTTCATCATATGATATGATCATTTTGTTTTAATTCTTTTAGTGCAAAGTGATGTCTTCTTTTTCCATCTGCATTACTGCGTTTCAGGCTGAGTTTATGGTTTCCTGCTACAGTATGTACTAAAGTATAAACACAATCAAATATAAAGCATATAAAGCCAGTCGTGTCCAGCTGGTTCTAACTGCCCGTGACCGGCAGAGCCAGCACATGCAGAAAAAAAATCTACATCTAGATTGAATTAAATGGATGGTAGATAATTTGGATTTTAGTTGCTGAAGGCCACAACACACACACACTCAAGTCCTTTCACTAGTAGATTTGATTAGTTGTATATCAGTCCATCTGTCTGTCTCACACACACAGTTAGGAGTCAAATGAAGCAGACCTCATAAACATTTACAACACACATACACTGAGAAAACATCCACATAAACGCACTTGTGTTCGCACAAACATATTAGTTCTCCTCCTCAATCTGTATCAAATAAACACACACACACACACAGACAGATAAATATGGATTTATGTCACTGCAGGCCTACATTTTTCAAATCCAGGCACACACAAACACACCCAGCTGTTATTGAGCACCACGGTCACGCCATACAAACAACAAAAACAAGTTTTCATCTAGTCACAATGCAGAAGCCAGTCTGCAGTTTGTGCAGCGAGCGGCGGTTTGATGCTCGACGACTTTTCAAACAATTTTATACAGCCAGACAGCGCGCTGGTCTGCTGCAAAGCCTTACACTCAACATACAAGGGAAAAAAAAACACTGCAGCAAAATGACAGGCTGCTCTCCCAAAAATATCACATCTCCTTCAAGAGGAAATCCACCCAAAATACACAAGTTTCAGTGGTGGATGTGCTCTCAGTGCATCATTTTGATGGATATTTGTTTTTCTTATTTGGTTTGGTTCTCGGAGCTGGACGCTCTGTACCTGCCAAAATTCAACACATTTCCCTGCCAACTAGATGTTTACAATTGTACCAGACTCCAAATGATGACCGATTAGCTGCCAAATTACTGCAACACTCTTAAAAAAGCTTCTACATGGCACCAAGAAACAGTCCTTTAGGCTTATTCCAATAACTCAGCCTAAGAAAGGCGGTCTAAAAGGAATATGCTTAGATCTATGTGAGACTCTCTATAGCCTTGGTTCTCATGTTGGAGGTCAGTGCTGTGGAAATTGGAGGGTTCATGAGATCATTTATTAGTCTAACAAAGCCAGTATCAACACTTTAGTCTGGAAAACATCCACTGACACTCAAGTGGAAGCTGGGCCAATCAGTGAAATTTGGGAAGGTTTTTTCAATATGTTCAGACCACTAGAAATTTACTGAGTCTGCAAAACGGGTGTTTTTAGGCACAATTTCGAAGCTGCATGGACTATGAGAACAGCTGCCATTGTATCTTCATTACTCCAAGACCAAGGACAGCTGAGCAAGAGGAACATTTATCCACTGGTCCTTGCCTGGAAAGTCAGTGAGGCTTTTGTTTGGGCAAAATGTTAATGCACTTTCATCATGCTTCAGATATGTTCAAAAGATGAACTGGTTTTCGTTAGAGGTACAGCTCTGAACAGAACCACTATCCAAACAAATGAACCTGCTCCTCTCTCCCTCAAACCAGCTAACAAGATTTTAGGAAGACGAAAGGAGTCCGAATGACAATAGCTGCCTGCAGAGTAGACTTGAGTGAAAGTGAAGCCTACAGTTCATCAGCATGTGGGTGGTCACACAGTTCAGGGTGGATGTTCTTCCAAAGACTCAGAAGGAGTGTAGTTAGTCGTTAAAATATTCTTTGCCTTACCATTGCAAAGCAATGACATAGTAGGGAAGGGGTGCCAAGTGAGTGGACTGGAGAATGAGGCTGGGAAGCCAAGCATGCAC
>NTHP01000303.1:675478-687540 GCA_003416845.1 Oplegnathus fasciatus
ATAATCGATTGTTAGCGTGTTCAACTATCGATTAAGGAAAATGCACAAAATTTGCAACCCTAGTTCACATGTTTCAACATGTTGTCAGTGAATATTTTTGTCACGGTTGTCCTTTACAAAACGAACACTGCTCTTGAGTAGGGCTGCAACATACGAACACTGCCGCTACCATCACTGTGAGATGAATAACCGATTCATAATTTTTCCTGTAAGAAATAATGACAAATGTCGATCACAATTTCCCAGAGCCCACAGTGATATTGTCATGTTGCTATTTTTGTGTAGGGGTGGGAATCGAGAGCCGGTTCCAGTTGAGAGCTGGTTCCAAACTGCCCGATCCATCAGCATCGTATGCATCGAAGAAACGGTCCAAAGTGCGGCTTCATTTCACGAAGAAAGATGACAGCGGTGCTAGCTGTAATGTCTGTAAAATTATCATTTCAAGTAAGGGCGGTGTTAGCTTTCCTGCTTTGGCTTCCAGACCAGTCGAGAAGCACAGGGGAGACGTGTGTCTGCCTCCAGGGCCGAAGTCGATTACATTACTCACTTCAGAGCTAACTCCCTTCGCTCCACCCAGCAGTTGGGGGAAACAAGAAACGGGAAACTTCTGTTGGTCTTGGGCAGCTGCAGCATTTATTTATGCACAAACTGTATCCCTAACTGTACACTCACGAGCTCCTGATAACTTCACCGCTAATCTTTCCTCTCCTCCGCTCGCTCAGTCCACATTCACCGTCACTCTCTCTCGCCCTCCCTCGCTCGACCACACACTCACTACGCACTGACTATTCTCCAAATGAGCTGTGCTACTTTTACAACAGTGGGAACACCAGCAATATGCAATATGAAACATGTTTCTACACAACATGGGCTTAAATTCCAGGAATGGCATGCATTTGACACTCTACACACGAGCGCCACTGCTTCCCAACCGAGCAGTCCGTCACCGAGGCTAAATATCCTATGATATAATAACATTAGCGCCACGCAGGCAGGCTTAGCAAATTTTTTCTTTGACTAAGAAAACCTAAATGAAAATGAATGCTGTAGAAATACATTGTGTTCTGACTCAGAGAGAATAAAACAGTTGCATTGACGCTGAAAACCTGTGTAGGCCTACTTTTTTTCCACATGAATCATCAATAAGAATCAATAACCGGACTGATAAGAATCGGACCAATAAGCAGAATCGATAATGGCACTGGTATCAATAAAATCTTATCAATTCCCAGTTCCCCTACTTTTGTCTGACCAAAGGTCCAGAACAAACAACAAACCTAAAATTCTTCAGTTAACAAAGATATAAACAGAAAAGCAGCAAATGCTCATATTTGAGCTGGAGCCAGAGAAGGTTTGGCATTTCAAATGATATAAATAATTTATTATCAAAACTGTCAGACGCATCAGTACATTAATTGCTGTAGTCTTGAATATCACATCAGTGCGATGTGTTTTTTGTCAGATGAGGCGATGGAGCTAAAACAGTCAGCTGACAAGTGGAAACACTTTAAAAAAAACAACTAAAACTGAGCTGTTCTCTATCCTCCGCCATGTCAGCCGCCCAATGACACACACACACACACACACACACACACACACACGAGGCAGGGTGTGAATCCCTCTCTCATTACCCATAATCCACTACAGCCCAGGCTGTCATCGGAGTCTCCGAGGACCGAGGATCATGGGAGCTCTGAGAAAGGTCAGGGCAAGGAAGAAACCAGCTGGGCCATAATCGACACACACACACACAGAGACACACACACACAGACACACACACAGACACACACACACACACACACACACACACACGTCATCTAACCAACCTTGCACCAAGATGTATTGATCACACAGTCTTCCAACCACACACACGCTCTCAATCTCCCCTTTCCTTCTTTTTCACTCTTTCCCTCTCTCCCCCCTCTTTTCATCCTCCCTCCTTCTGTGTCTCTCCCTCTCCCATCCATGTCTCTCCACCCTCTTTTTACCCCTCTCTCCCTCTCACTCTGCCTCTCCCCTTCTCTGTCTTTGACCCTCTCTCTTCCTATCTCTCAGCCCCTCTCCCTTTTCCCCTTCCGCCTCTCACCTCTCTGGTCTTTCATTTCTGTCCTTAATATCTCTCCCCCTCTTCCAGTATTTTTCTGTTCTCTCTCTCTCTCTCCCTCTCTCCCTCTCTCCCTCTCTCTCCATTTCAAAAGCATAATTTTAAAGTCATGGCAAAAGCACCTGAAACAAAGGCCCCCCTCCGCTGACATCCTAAAATATTAATTTACTTTTACGAAGAAAACAAAAAAAGATGAGGGTGGCTTACCACCTCAGCTAAACTATGTCCTGGGAAAACTCTGTACAGACAGAAACCTCAGAGAAACAGCGGTCACAATGAGAGATTTACCGCAATAAAGTTACAATAAAAAGATTCCTCAGTGACAGCAGTTAATGTATTTTGCTGGATTTCTCACCACATGCAGGAAGTATGGGAGGAGTACTTCACATTCTGGGGAATATGAACTTTATTTTGATTAAAAAAAAACTATTTCTCACTGTAATAAAGAGACTGTGTGTCTCTCTCTTCTGTGCTGCCCTTGACAGAGTTGATGAGGTTGAGAACAGCTGGTAAAGGAAATGGAATTAGGTGACGTTGGTGTCGTCTGTAGCAAAGACCAGCAGGCTTTACACCGAGTTAACATGGATCAGACAATAAACAGAGGTGTGTGTGTGTGTGTGTGTGTGTGTGTGTATATGCGTGTGTGTGAGTCTGAATATCACCCAACTCCATGACCTTTTAAAGAACAATTACTTTTTTAGCTTTCCAAAGTTATAAATCAGATCAGATGAGTAGTTACGTTGTTCATCATACAATCAACTCTAGTTAGAAGTGAGAAATATCTGCTGAAGCCTGTTGACTTTTTATCTGAAAGCAGCTTCTCAACGACATCCATATTGGCTGTGGGTGAACGTGGTTACACATGTTGGCACAATAAGGCATCACTGCTTGTGAATCTCAGAAATGACTTGAAGACAAAAAAAACAAACCTTTGGTAGCTCTTCCCTGCTGCACAGGAGGTAACGCATTATATTTCCAAATTGTATGTAGGTTGCCGAAGAAGAAATGGGTGTCTCGCAAGAGCGCCACCTGAAGAAACTGCGTCAGAAATCAAGATGTCAAAGCTCCTAACCTGAACATCAGACTGAGCTGCCAATTCATTCATTCAGCCCGACACTGTGTTCACGTTAGCTGTTTTCTGTTTGGGAGGTAGAGGTATAATGCGGTATCGGTTTCTAGGAGCACTTAACATTTGTCACGTTAAGAAATGTGCCGACATGAGAGTTGTTATTTCTGCAAGTCCACTTACAACAATCTGTGCAGCTGCGTTGATCTCATCCATGGAAATGGCAGGCAACATACATAGACAAAGAATCAAGCACTACCGAATTTCCATGTGAGTTCACAGTCACGTAGCACTGCTAATGAACAAATCCAAAGCTGTCATGTGTGCGCACATTTCCTCTCAGCCTGACTTTAATCAACGCAATTGCCTCTGAACACTTACAAGTAGTGGTGCTAATGAGGAAGTCAACGAGCCCAGTGTGCTCTGTAGAAGATTTTTTATTCACATCCGTGAAGAAAGTATCAAAAGTCAACAAGCTGTTGTTTCCTGAGCCAGGGCTGTAACAGGTGTTACTAACTAGCATGATCTACACTCAACAGTACCAAGAGTGAATAACCTGTTATCATTTTAATGACTTTTCTGCTTATGAGAAGTAAGGCACTGTCACAGCCTGAGTAAATGGATTTTACACTTTAATGCTACGAACATGAATTTAACCATCAAATACAGCTGATCAGTCTGCAGATATCTATCCGTTTTTCCTCAGTTCCACTGAAGGCCAGGGCTGCAGCTTACAAATACTTATAATAGTGATACCTGCATGTGATCCAAACAGATGCTGTGATATGCAGTACGCTCCAGTGTAAAAGGAATAAGGTGCAGCCTTTCATGAACATTTTCTCTCAGTTACATCTACTACTACCTCACCTTGTTTCCTGACTTCAGGGGAGACGTCCGAGTTTTTTGAAGTTCCAGTTGAAAACACAAACATAATTACAGTGACAGTTAGTGCTAAGTGGCTTGACTGACGCCGATGAGCCTTCTGGAGTAAATAACCAATTAATTCCTGAGCTAATCTTCGCTGATTATTGTGAAGGTGTTTGCCAGGACAGCCGCACCATCCGAGGTAGTCATCTGTTTTCCAGCGTTTTGACAGGCGCTAAAGTGATTTCACTGACATTCATTTGCTGTGAGGACAAAAGTCCAATGTTGTGATGTGATTGTCATGTATGGTCTGATGGTCATCAAAGGTCGAATTTGTGTTGTTTTTTAAAAATATTTGAATTAAATGTGTCAGTTTTTCACACCCCACAACAACCACTCGATTTATCTGCGCCTCAGTCGCACACGTACAAACCTGGTCTTCTGTCACACAGATATTTGTCTCATCTAATCAAGATGCTGTAACCTCTGACCTCTGGTCTCCTTGTAATCAATGTAATCTAGCTTCTCTCTGGCTAACAGCGGAGAGAAAGGAAACACATCACGTCAGGGGCCCAGACACCCACACACTCCTCTGCTTTGTTATGGAAACTGAGTGAAACAATGTGGCACTGCCTGAGGCGTTACCCTTTGTGCTTAAAGTCAAAACTTTCCAAGAAACTGATCTGAAGGGTGTCGTCTCTGTGATCGTACTCGCCAAGTCGATATTTGCTAACGTGAACAACTCCGAGCTGTCTCTCTGACGTACTCTGGTTTCCGGCTGTGGGGGAGATTTGTTCAGGTTACTAAATATTGACTGACCGATCAAAGATGGCGCAGTAACAACACTGTTGTCTGGTTTATGTTAACATTTACTGAATTGGCTGCTACTGGCAGGAAAACTGAAGAGCTCTGCAGAAATTCATGTTATTGCGATGACCTTTGGGAAAGTTGTGTGTGTCAAAATATGATAAAAATATTATCGAAATGAAAATGGCGTTGGCTGCTGCTAGAATCTGAGCTCATGAGTTCTGGAGATACGTCAGTATTTCTGTAACATACATTTTCTAAAACAATTTTTCTAAACTACTTCAATTTTTTTTTTGTTTAAACAATCTTCTGTGGGAGAAAAGTTTCCTCATAATTATGTCATCATTTACCCGGTTATTCTTCATCATCGGCAGCATCTTCGTCAACAAAATCTTTATCACCATCAACAACAAAACCTTCATCCTCATCAACACATGTGTGTCTTTATCAGCATCATCTTCATCACAACGGGCATTAATATGCTTTAATTATCATCCCTGTGAACTTTACTGGCTTTATCATCATCAGCATCGTTATCGATATCAGTTATATCAATTATCATCACCACAATCATCCCAACACCATCATCAACATAATCTTCTTTATCCAATCATCACTTTTATCATCATCATCCAGCATAAATGTCATTATCAACATCATCACTGCCTTTTCTGGAGCCCTCAGTGTGAACACAAACACTTTCATTATGTATCAGATTAGCTCTTTTCAAAGCTAAGAGGCCTGCAAGCCTCTTTGTGGGCAATTATATGGAAAATTACAGCTGGACCCAATGCAACTCGGCTCAGTGCTTCCCCCTAGCTTCCTCTGCACAGAAGAAACCAGGCCCAGCAAGAGGGAGAGACCGAGAGAAAGAGAAAGAGAAAGAGGGAAGTGAGTGATAGAGAGACTGAGATAGAGAGAATCAGTCTCGGAGGAGACGATAAGACAGAGGAAAGAGAGGCAGAGGCTCTGCAGCGCAGCATCAAAGACCAACAGTGTCCTCTGAGAGCAGAAACAGAGCAGGCAGCAGCCGAGATTTAAACAGCATTTAGGAGGTCGATATACCTGGGTCATTAGCCGAGAGGATACTCCACCGAGAGACAGAACCAGCAAAACCTAAAGATTAACAATCCGAAGCAAGCGAGTAAGACAGACAGGTACACACACGCACACACACACACACACCGCAGCAACAACAAACCCAAATCTGCAAAAAGCACTGCAGTCGAAACAAAAAGCATCTCACACACACACTGTCACACACTCTCACNACACACACACACACACACACACACACACACACACACACACACACAGTCACGCATTGTAAACACGCTTCACACAGCGTCCTTACCTTCCTGCACCGCCTGGAAAGGGTTGTTGGGCTCGATGAGTTTAATAGAGTGTGTGATCTTCTCGCTTTGCAGGATGTCATCACTCAGACTGAGGTCAGACACGGCGAGCTGGAACACCTCATCGTCCCGCACTGCGTTCTCCTCAAATATTGCACCTGGACAGGTGGAAGCAGGGAGAGGAAACGGATTAGAAGGACGGCTGGATGCTCACATCGAAACCAGCCAACATGCCGACAGGAGCGACCCCAGTCTCCACAGGAACTCAACCAGAGCTGAAACTATTAGTCCTTTAATCAATAGAACCTGTAAACTGTAGTTTTTTGCTATTTGTTTGCTCGTTGGGAATGAACTGCCAAGTCCCATCAGTTTCCCATGGTGCTTTATAGTCAAAGGAAGCCACCTTAGAACCCAAACACAGCTGCACTGACTGAAGTTATGCAAGAGTTCAGATTCACTCATTATTTTGGCAAGAAATGCATCCTGCATAAAGACTGTTACAACATGTCACACTGCTTCTAAATTAACAAATCAAACAAAAAGCTAAGACAAAAGAAAATCCCCCATTATACTCCAGAGCCAAATTAATAAAGCAGAAATCCTTCCTACAGAAGCTAAGTGTATTTAATAAATGTTAGAAGATGTAGAAGAGTGGCTCTGTTTCTGTTACAGTAAGTCTGCTAATTAAGCGGTTTAATATCATGGAAAAGTGGTGAAATTAAGAATCAGTAACCGTGTAAAGAACTGTATTCAACTGACACTTTAAACATGTGAAATGTGCATTTAGACGAAGGAATGTGTCTGTACGTACAGTGTGTGTAAAGACTGGATGGTTGAAGGAAAGAGAGGACCAACGTGGGACAAAGGTCTTGTGATTTACGCAGGTAACCAAACTACAAACCCTCAGCGGTAGTGCTTCGGTCTGCCTGCCCTAAAAAGACCAGTAATCATACCTAATCATCTCCATAGCAACATCATCATCACCATGCTAAAGCCCTTCTTCATCTTTCATCAATGCCTGTTCAGAGATAAAATTAGACCATTTGAAATTACACAGGGACCATGTCCCTAACTTTACACAAAGACCACTGGCTATTTCTAGAACACGGACCACAAAATCGTATCTTAATCAGTCGCTACAGTGACTCATTAGATATTCAAATTAGCATGTTTAAATTACAGGACTGTTCCACATGGTATCACAGATTATGGTATACCATTGCCATCTGTTATAGACTCAGATGCACTTCATAAACATACTTAGGTTTTTGTGCAAGCTCTTGGTCACAAGTAGCTTCTACAGTAATCAAGCCTCAAACCAAGACGATATATAAAATAGATATTTTAACATATAAAATAACATTTTGTACAGAAGGCCGATAAGATCTCACAACTGACACGTGACACAATATGTTACTTTTTTATAAGTTCATTAAATATCCAGAAATCTCTAAATAAGGCTCCTCAAGTGCTCAATGACCCGGTGAAACCAGGTTCTGGCTTAATAACTTGGGGTGCCTCCGTGGGGGTTGTAGATGCCAATTTGTAAATACACACAACTTTCTGTGTTCTGTGTATCAATATATGAAAGCCCTCAACCCCAGAACTCAAAACTGATTTAAACTGAAACTCAAGTTGAAACCATTTTTAATGAGGAATCAGTCACGAATGAGCAGGTGTTTTTTATGATTTTTTTCCCTATTCAGTAGTGTGTTCGTATAAAGGCTCATGGGGGAAGGTGCAGATTCTTTTGTCATGACTTGCCTGTCTCAGACAAATTCTTTGATCTGAGACTGAAACCCTCAAGTCGGCACAGAATCTGCACTGGTACCCGTGTGGACTGGTCCTCTGGTTAAAGCAGCTCAGAGACGTGTCTTCACCTCATCGTGAGCTGCCCCAGACGCTACCACCTAGCCAAGAACCGGATGCGCCTGCAGTTGGGGCACCTTGGAAACGAGTCTGACACCAGAAAAGAACAGTATCCAACACACAGCACCTGTGTCTGGGGAAGAATGCATCACACCTGCACCTGAAAAACTGCAATCTGCCCCACACTGACCTCTCACACTGATTTCTTGTAATATGACGATAATTTAATCCAATGGTTTGAGCAGCACAGCAACTCTGAGATTTTCAAAGTCTTATAGTCTGCGCTTGCCCTACTGCTGTAGTATGGAGCTGGTCCTGTTATGTCACTATAACAATAAACATGAAATAAATTAGATTTATGGTTCCCACAAAGTCCAATAAATGGCTGAATTTGCCACTTTCACTTCATGTGACAATGTCAATCTCACACACTCATCAGCTGAACTTATTTTAAGGCAGTTTAGCTGCACTACAGCTGGTTAAAAGAGTAACACTCCACTTGTAGCTTGCTGTGAAGGGGACTGTGAAGTTTCCAACCACAGCTGGTGAGCAAAGTGAGCGAGCCTGACATGTTTTAATCAGCAGCAGGTGCTCAGGTATTGAAATAAGGCTAACGTTGCTGTCTTACAGCAGCTGCAGGTGAGTTGAACTGAAACAGCTCAAACATAAATCTGCAGAAGTTAGCTGGAGCACTTTCTTTAATGTTTTACAGGTGAAAACATAAGCGGACACAAACCTTTAGCTACAACTCTTTCCTCGCTCTGTTTCCTGCTCACAGGTGTGCCGCTGTCCTCAGGTTGGCCGTGTTTCTGGAGCTTGAAGCCAGTGACCTCCGGTTTCTGAGGCTAATTAAAGCGGACTCCCAGCAGGTAACAAGCAGGTCCGTTTCTGCGGTGAAGAAGCTGAGTAAGAAGACTTCTTACTTACTTCCTTCTTAGATATAAAACCACAGCACAAAGTTGTCTTATAGCTCCTGTCCAGGCAGTTTTCGGGCCGACTAATGACAAATTAACTGACTCCTTTCATCTCACCGCGACAACAGAACGTCACCACCCTGCCCTTCCAATCAGCCAATCAGCAGCTGCCCATAAAAAATAAATAAATAAATAAAAATAATTATATTATTATCCTCATATGTTGTCATTTTTTAACCTCAAAGCACCACAATGAAACAGTAATACAATGAAAGAAAGAACATTCAATAAAATAAAAACTACAGATAAATGTAAAACACAATCCAGGTGCTGCAATATAATAAGTGCTAAATTCAAACTCCACTCCAAGGTTTACTCCGTCATCACTAAAAAGGAAAATCATGAATTATGAGCATTTTATGTTAATATTGATCGGTATAATGTATGTGTGAAAGTATGAAACATCAGAGATAATCTGTTAAAGACTGCAGGATAGTTTCACTTTAGCCTCATAATCAGACTGAAATGCCATTTTGTTTAACTTCATTCTTTCTGTTTGAATCACTAAACAAATTTGGGAATAATGACATTATCACCGGACACGATAAGGCTTCTTTACCCAGTGTCAGATATAGCTACAGTAGTTGTATAAAAATCTAGTCTAGTTAAGACCTTTCATATTTTAGTTGATTTAAATGGTCGATTAAATGGTGCATATTCCCAAATAAATGTAATTAAATTATCACAAACTAATCGAAACAATGAAGGGGGCAGGTAGCATCCCAGGAGTACTGGTGGGGCTATGGGGCTCTAGGTGAAATGTAATTAAGATAGCTGTATATTCTACTGCAGGTCTTGTAGCTGACGGGTCCTTGTGGGAGAAAAGTGGTTTAACAGAGGCCCTCAGCTCATTTTTGTCCCAGGGCTCCCCAGCAGGTTAATCTGGCCATGATGTGTTTTTCACGTGTTTATTCCACACAAACCAGTAATATAAAACATACGACCTCAAGATCATGTAATATGAACAAAAGCACCAGAACAGCTATTAAACGGACCTTGTGGTGAGATTGTTTTCTCAACTCCTGTTTCCAGGGTCAAGACTGAACTTTGAACCTCAACTGTTACGCCAACATGGATGAGAAGTCATTAAAGTGCTCATGATGTGAACACCTATAACATTTTCCATCTACTGATGAAGATCATGTGGTAAGCTCCAGCACAACTGTTAAATGGACCTTGTGGCGAGACTGGTTCCTCAACATTACATTATATGTGTGGCAAGAAAAGAGGTTCTGCGACTGAAAAAGATTTCAGGATCTGGACGGAGAGAAAGGCTGCTGCTTTTTATGAAACAGTGTCATGAAGTTGAAATGATGCACGTATTTCATTTTAACTGGCCAAAGGGGTGAGAAGCAAAAACAGACATTAAACTTGCATGAAAATGTCCTTCATTATAAGATAGGTTCAAGTACAACTGGGAAATCCTAAACGTGCGGACTGAATGAGCAGAAACATGCAGACAAATGGACGGCTTGATAAATGGAACTTTCCAGATTCTGTTCGGACAATTTGTCATGCACAATTAAGAAACCTTTGCCTACGAGTGAGAATTCAATTTGCCAGGCTGCTTGTGCTCATTCAGCTCGCTGAGTATCCAAATGAACTCTGCTCAGCACCAAGATCCTCGCCGTGGATTTGACGGCCTTCGTCGCAGGGCGGCGAGGGGACGCTGTCTAGCTTCTGGGCTTGATCAATCAATCATCCAGTTTTGAAATTGCAGTCAGTCAGGCGTTTTCAATTAAGAATGAATCTTGTTGCACCTGTCAGAGACACAGCGAGGGAATTGATGTGAGGTTTATATTTCTCCTCACAGCAGCAGACTGGGGAGCCTCAAACTTCAACAAGTTTAATTAATAATGAGCGCCGAGGGTGGAGGAGGCTGACTCCGGACCCGCTGGTGCCTCTGTGAGCTCAGGATCGAACCTCCATGAATTTTATACCCCTCAGCCTCTCTCCTACTGTCCGTTAATGGGTCAGTTGACACATTACAAAACTACACATTTTCTCACTCCCCTCTAGTGGTATCTATCCATGCAGTCAGTTTGGGTTTCATTTCTCCAGGTTTGGAGATATCTATCTCTGAGATTTCTGCCTCCACCTCAACACAATGGAGGTGAATTAAAATGAGTTTGTGGTGCTCATAAGCATAGACTTTCCGCCGCAGATACAGTTCAAATGAAAAGATATGACAGCATGTTTTGTTGTCCAGAGTGAAAGGGACTGCTTGTGGAGAGAGATAATGTTTTTATATGTTTTCAATGCTGTGAGCAGCACAAACTGAAATATATTAACCTCCATTGTACTGAGGTGAAGGCAGAAATCTCAGATACCTCAGATATCTCAAAACCTGGACAAATAAAACCAAAACATATGCAAAGATAGACACCACAGGGAGTAAATGAGACAATATGTTTTTGTCATTTGGGGGAGAAGACCCTTTGAAGACATTGCTCCGTCTTCATGCATATTTTGAAGACATCAATTATTGTAACAAGCATCATTCATTTTATTTATGAATTTTGTTTTTTTATGGTTTCATTTCTAACTTTGCTCTGTTTTCACTTTATATGGGCTTTGTGATTCAATTTTGAGTGGTTGTTTTTTGTTGCTTTTTTTATTGATTACCATCACTGTAGCTACTCTTCCTTGGGTGCCTTGTGTTATCTGTCTTCGTCTTGTGAAATGCACTGTATGAAAAGTTTAATTAAAAACTAAGGTTGATTGAAATTCACCGAATGAGCAACTAACCACCAGTTTGCTGTCATCAACGAGCAGCTGAATCGCATCACGTCAGTCGTTGAGAGAATTTGAGTGAAAAAAAAATGCAGCATATCCGTGCCATACACTCACTGCCTCCAAAATCATTAGCCTCCCTACACCTGACCTCTAAGACCTCAACAACAGAGCCGTCACATGCAGAGCACTCACTACAGCAAGTGACACCAATCACCCACCAAACCACACTTCACATTGCTTCTGTCTGGCAGCAGTTAAGGACTTTAAAATGGAGAAGGGCTTGCTTTGGC
>NTHP01000303.1:695155-725075 GCA_003416845.1 Oplegnathus fasciatus
TAATTAAAGAAACCAGCTGCTGTTGTGATCAGATGAGCAGAAAACCTGCAGACTCCTGAACCTTGACAGCGCAGGATGCTGCACCACTGATGCACACGAACACAGCAAGCAGGTCAGAGGTTCAAGCGGGTTGACTGAAGGTCCAAGCTCCACGTTTTCATCTGTATCAGCTCTTTTATAGATCAAACCCCACCCCCCCACTCTGCGACACCCACTGCCTGCCGCTGATCCTCTACAGGGAACAGAAGAGAGGAAGGGACAAACAAACCGGGATATGTCACCGCTGATAAAGCCACGCGGCTGGACGAGACAGATGCTCGGGCAGGGGTTTCGGGGCCGAGGTTGGAACACTGTCACATCTGATCTGGGCGTCACGTTGCGCTGCCAAGTCAGTCAGAGTCGGACTGTCAGTTGGTTCAGGGGAACAATGAAGGCTCTGAATGCAGCCAGCCAACCACAGATCAGCCGTGAGGACGAGGAAGGGGGGGTGGTGGTTCAGGTTTTAGACTCATTGTTTAAATCAACATTACAACATTACACTACATTTACGCAGCTATACATTTTTCTGGGTTGTAAGCAATTTTTTATTTTATTTTGAAAACTGGTACTTAAATAAAGATTGTTACTATGAAATCCATCTAGTTATCAAGATCACTGTCATCCAATGAAGCCGATGAACTAAGTTCCTCAACTGACTCTAACTCTCAGAGGTCACGAAATGATTTATATTCATCATAAGCAGCTGATTCTTCGTTAATATTCTATGAAATATATTGGTTCTCTGTAAGAACAAGAGAACCCTCTGATCTTGTATGCAAGTAAAACAGAACAATGAATCTATTGTGGTTCTTAAATAGTTAAAAAATACTGCAGGTTTGAAAGTTTTCCAAAGAGTTCTTCCTCTGCCAAACCACCTGAACGTGGTGCCACAGGGAACCCTTTGTAACGTGGTGGATTATTGCACCAGGAAAGTTATAGAGTAGAAAACCATACAACCTGTTATTTATAGTGTGAATGGTTTTGCAGGAACCAAGCAGCATTTTCTAATATTTTTAAATACAATTTGGAAATAATCTGCTTTTACAGACAGACACAGGGTCCAGCCTGAAGAACACCACAACACTGAAAAGTTGAAAATCCTGTTTGAAGAGTACAAATACATGTTGGATCAGCAAAGACTTCAGCATCCTGCAGCTGACTGTGAGGTTTCCTGCTGCTGCATCACTGGAGTGAGTTCACACATCTCCAAGCTACAAACTGTGATTTGTACTGCGAGAACCTGCAGGGGTCCACCGCCTGACCGGCACACACACATGCAACAAGAGCCAGGTGTAGCAGGCTAGATTCACCCTCGCATGGTACAACATTTCTTTTCATGTTTTGTTTGAATTGAACAGCCACAAGCTCCTCCTCGGGTTGAGAATATTCTTCAACCTCTTATGAAAGCCTTGTTCGGAAGCCACAAACACAGCTGGCTTCTTTATACCTGAAACACTGACATTTAGATATATCAGTGACAGTTATGATACGTGCATGAGCAGAAAAACCACAACATTCAGGCACCAGGCTGCACCAGGCTACATTTGACTTGTTTAGGGCATCTTAGTGGCATGAAAACATTACTTAAACCGGGTTTCAATTCATATATTTGAACATGTAACAGGTTAAACTCCTCAAAATCCCACACAGCCCCTGAGACCAATAGACTTTCTCTTCTAAAGCACATACACCTATAAAATCTGTCGACATCGGCTCAGATGTTCCTTTTGTTATTTGCGCTCTTTGCTTGTTCATGTCTTATCTCACTATTTGGCATCACCTCCCTTATTTGTTGTATTTATTGTTCTGTGTTCTCGATAATCCTGTATCACTGTTCTCTGTTGTTTCCATGTGTGGAGCGAACGCAGATTTTCTCCTGAGGGACAGTAAAGTATCCATCCATCTGTCAGTCCATTCATCCCCCTCTCCATACTCTAGAATTCTTGCAAGTGGACAAAATATACTTGCAAAATGATGTCTTTCCTCAGTGTACAGCAGGTTTAATTTCCAGTGAACGTCATCTGTATGTGTACAAGAACTCTATAATTACACAGCCACCATAATGGAAAGAGAAAAAAACACACTCCCACTGCTCCATATTAACTACTGGCATGAATATTTAGCACATTTTTGGTTGGTACTGAAGTTAACAGTCATCTCACGTAATGCTAGTTTGTCATTATTAAGTGTTGTAGCCTATAAATTATGTTGATCAAAATCATTTATCATTTCCTGACATCTTTCCATGATGGAGATGCAGCGTTTTAGAAGCAATCTGTCATTGTGTCTTGAAAAATCATCTGAAGTAGGAAGTGTATTCTTATTAGCTGAATGGCTTTGACTCCCCCCTCCTCCCTCCCACCCTCTCACCCTCTCACCCTATCCGCTTCCTCCTCCTCCTCTCTCTTCCCCTCTCCTGGCTAAACCACACAGGCCACCGCAGTGCTGCCACTGGCCGGGTGTGATGGTCTGAGCTGCAGCAGGGATTTGAAATGTCAAACCCTTGGATTATTATTGTTCTTACTTCCTCCTTTTGCAAACTGGATGGCTCTCTTCCAAACTGAAGGCGGCCGCCTGCCGCATCCAATCATCTCAGGGCGAAGTGGAGCCTTTAAGTGGAATTAGTGCAAATTGGCGAGTTTATATGAAATGTGCGTGCGGCTGTGAGTGTGTGGTGTCTCATTGACTCTGCCCTTCTCTCAGAATCCCCCCGATCCTTCCTGACTCCGCTGCATTCTCCACCAACTCCTGCTTTTACTGAAAAAAAAGTGACTTGAATAAAATCGCAGGGAATGAAATGATGAAAAAAGAAGACGCGAGCAGAAAGTGGTGCTCGCCTCCTCAGCTCGCCAACTGGCTTTTGGTTGCCGACGTTGTTTCAGAGCCCAAACAGTCGGCGTTTGTCCCCTTTGTCATCTCTTCCCCTGGCAGAGTTGATTAAAATTTCACTCACGTCCAATTCAAAGTTCAGGCTTATAGATGAGGGGAGGCGAGGGAGAGAGGGATGGAGGAGGAGGGGGAGGAAGAGGACGAGGGAGGGAGGGAGGGAGGGAGGGAGAGAGGTAGGGAGGAGGATGGATGGATAAAGCGAAACCCTCCAAACACCCACGTCGGGCCAGTTTCTCCTGCCAGCTTCAGGTTTTCTGCATGTGAATGTGAATATGCATCGATATGAGCTCTCCCTGCCTGGGGAAGAGGGAAGGAAGGAAGGAAGGAAGGAAGGAAGGAAGGATGGATGGATGGATGGTGCGGCGCAACACTTTGCGGGCACTTCTACCAGGCTGCGCTGCGTATCTGAGCCTGGATGCAACAGCCTCCTTCCTTCCTACACATTATCTTGGCACGGATCGGAATGATAATCAGGTGTGAGGTCGGGTCCTTTTTTTTTTTTTNTTTGCCAGAGAAGAGAGGATGTTGGAAAATCAGTGCATGCACGGGAACTCTAATATTCAAATTCTGCCATAACTCAACTTGAACACCACGAATCTGTTCATATTTCACCAGCCCACCAGTAACCTGCTTTTCTGCTCACATTTTGTGTTTTAAGCCGTCCCTGCATGCAGCCACCAGCCTGTCTCTCCCTTCAGCCAAAGCCCTGCACAGCAAAGCCCCCCAAAAAGAAGCCCCGGTTGGTGTCTTACCAATGTGAATGATGGAGTCGGCGCTCACTGTGTTGCATTGCAATATCCACAGGGAATGAAATAACAATGTCAGCATTTCCATCTCCAGTTTGAGCCAAAAAGGCGCATCCACGGATCCACCTCGCTGATTTTTGTGTTTTTCTCCAGTGATGAGCAAATCCAAAATAAGCGTCGGTGCGTAAAAGCGGCAGCAGCAGCGGCAGCAGCAGCAAGGAACAGTGTTGAAATCACCACAGAACAGTAATAAAAAACCAAATCCCAAAGACCAAACTGTTGGCCGGAGTCGAGAGGAAGAAGAAGGGTAGAAAAAGAAAGAAATAGAAGCTTCCAGGGCTCCGGAGAGAAACAAACCCGGGTAAGTGAGGAGGGAAGCGGGGACGGATGAGAGAAGACACCGGGGGTTTGTTTCAGAGGTTGAGATCCGCCAGACGAGCAGCTCTGACTCTCTACCTCCGAGTCTGAGACATAACACACTGCAAACTGCGGAGGAGGAGGAGGAGGAGGGACGCTCTCTCTCTCTCTCTCTCTCTCTCTCTCTCTCTCTGTCTCTCCCTCTCTCTTCTCCCCCGACCCACGTGACTGCAGAGCCTCTATCTACGGCGCTGGAAGCCCGACCGGAGAAAAGAGAGGCGAGGGATGGAGAGAGATGGAGGGATGGAGGGATGGATGGGAGCCGGTGCGCACCGCGGAGGAGACGGGGTGAGAGGGTGCGAGACGCAGGGGTAGTCGCGCCCCGGACGGACACTCGCTTGCTCGGTAGGTTTTGTGGGATGACTCGGACACTGGAGAGGGGGAGGGGGGTCGTCGGTGCCGGTAATTGTAACTTGCGACAGCCTGACTTCACGTTTCACGCCTTGAACGCGCTCTCCCTTCCGACTGAAGTTCGTTTATTCAGCGCCGACAAGAGGACCCGTCACCACTGCATCGCCACGTTGCAATGAAGCTGTTGCATGCGTTGGATTTACTCAGTGTGTTGCAGATACAGCGCATAATTCTGCCCGTGCTTGTGACTCCGGTATCCGTGCGTAAATTCAAGACAATATTGGATTTTTTTCATCTTTTCTCGTGATGGAAAGACGAAAACGAAGATGTAGTAGTTCTATAACAAATATCCTGGCCAACTTCATCTCAACAAAGGCTGATTGTGTAGATGTCTAGAGTTGCAGAAGCCTGAACGAAAATCGGATCAAGTGTGACATCGGTGTGAAGCGTTATTTCCCCCCTGGCAGCTTGGAAAGGTTGTGGATGACGCGCGGCGCACGGACAGGAGAGACCGAGTACCCGAGCAGGTTCCACTTTAACGGTGGTTCCTCTCAGCTAGGAATGAATGAACCTCCAACATGCTAACATGTTCACATCTAATGTTGCGCTCAAGCATCCGGATGCAAGGCGAGCAGCGGCTTTGGCGTCCTTGTGTGCGTAAAATCTTCCCAGCGCTGAAATGGAGGATTTTCCAGAAACGAAGAGGGAGCGAAGCGTCCAAAAGCAAACGCGGTGAAGAGGAGCAGCGAGTCGTTATAGCGGGAGGTTTGGGGAAGGAAAAGATAAGAGTAAAGGGGGAGGTGGACTCCTCAGCTCCAGGGAAAAGGAGACTCGGGGAGGTTCGGACACGCTGGTGCCCCGATACAGGAGAAGAGGAGAGGAGGGAGATGTGTTCGCGGCAGGATGCAGCCAGGGGAGTTTTCAACAAGTCAGCAGCAGCGTTTCTCACAACACACTGACGCTGCTGCCTCCAGGGTTTTTTTTTACACTGTGGTAAGCTGCCTCTGCTGCAGGTCCAACACTCTAATGAGGTTTAATGAAGTCTTGGATGTGTTTGTCTTCTGTAGCCTGTGACTGGTGAGGCTACACTGATCCTTGGCGTGTGTCCATGTGACGTCACTGACCTTTCCCATAATGTCATTCCAGGTGTTTTTCCGCCCATGTGTTCTCATACTGTATACACCAGGAGAGAGAGACGCCCTGTGGGAACTAACAGGATTGTTTCCACTCGGCGGGAAGAAGATGGAAGTTGAAGATTACTACACTTGACCTTACAATTAAAGGATATTTCTTGCGAATGAATGTGACTCAGAAATGTCTTTTAATTGTTTGGCCAAGTCTAGTTCGGCGAAAGTCTTGAGATGAGCCTTCACAGCACTTCTGTAGGTGCCGCCTGCTGATGGACCCTCGCCGGACCGGACAGCTCCGCTAAAGTCATCAGTCATTTACAGACCTGAGCGCTCTGCTATGGAGTCCCAGAAGTGACAAATGTAACTGTACTGTGGGGTATCTGAAGAGTCGTGAGAATGTGTAAATACTCTCTAGTGGGCTAGATATTAATTAATCGAGTGAAATGATTGATAAATGGAGATATTACAAACAGAATAAGTCATAAAAAAGTTTTGATCTTTCCTTTATGTGCAATCAATATTCAGTTGAATAAATAACAAAAATTAATTTCATTTGACTCTGAATTTTACCCGTCTCCCTTCTTGTGAAATTAAATGAATTAACACCAGGAGGAAATGGGAATTTTGTTCATAGAAAATTGAAGAAAAGTTAGAAATTTAAAAAACAAAAAGACATTTGCTGGAGAGGGCAGTGGAAAAGTCATAAAGTCGTAAAATCTGGAAAAAAGCAAGAAAAGAATATTTTATTACAGATAAAAAAAAACAGTGCAACTGCTCCCAAGGACAATAATAAATCTACGTGCACAAACAGAGACAAAGTGACTACATATTACAAAGCAATACATTTAAAATGTTATCTTTTCAACACATCAGACATAATATAGAGTCTTATGGAGTCTTTTTTTATGATACATATAAAATATTTAACCCACACTCTCATTTATTTAGTTTTCAGGAATTAATTATATTTTGGACTAATCAGAGAGCATATTACTAACATTTGTGGCCTGAGGGACTCCACAGCTTCCCTTGAATCAACATGTGTTATTTAGAGGCCAAAATGTCCGCTGAGCTGGAATAAATTGGATTTGGAGCAACTGTGAGTGAGCAAGTCAGTGCTGTCAAAACTGTGTGTGATGTCTCTTTAACCTTGTGCCTGAAAAAGTGTTTGTGAGCAGACGAGGCTCTAAAATGATCAGTGAACTTGTTAATGAACTCTGATGATTGTGTTCAGTTCAGTCATGGTTGGCGTCACCTGGACTCACACATTCTTTTTATTTACACTGAAGTTATTCACTGTTCAAGTTCAACTCGAGGGTTAATATCTTCACTACGGAAATCAATCACTATCTTTGTAAATACTTTAATTTCATCAATTCGGATACATCAACACTGATTAATATAATCAATACTGAATACCAATATCACCTCCTCTTCATCAATGTCAATAGTCTCATCTTCATCAATCTTATTAAGTCAATCATCATCATAATCATTATAATCACCATCATTCTCAGTACTTTAATATAATTATAATCCTCATTAATGATGCACTCATCATCACCATCCTCAACATCTGGCACCTTCATTTATTAATTCATTAATCTTAATTGTTTTAAATAATGTAGAATCTTTAATTTTAATCCCATTATACATTGTAGTTATGAATTTTGTGTATTAAAAGTATAAAATTATTAGTAATTATATATTGTATACACTAGTATTCTTTATAATATTAATATTAGATTAGAATGTCATTATACTATGCATCTAATACATTATATTATATGGATTTATAATATTAAATTATAATCAGCGTATTATTCATCCTTTTTTGATAATGATTCTTGATAATTAATTCATTTTTATTGCACATTACTTTACAATACTGACACACACAAACATACAGAGGTGAAACGGCACGAGCCTGTAAATAGCAGGGTCACTGTTGTCGATTGGTGGAACAATACACCTCCTACTGGCAACAAGCTGTTACTGCGAGGCTTTTATACTGAAGGGGAAACAGGGACACAGAGAAAGAGAGGGGAAATGATGTGAAAGGAAAGTATTTCCATAATAAGATAATACTAATTGAAGGGACACAAACACTAATTAAATATAAGCACCAATCAATCACACACTCTATGTTTTCTTTCACATTACTGCCCCTTCAAAAAGGACCAGCTGCAAGCATAGCAATACTTTTAGTTAAACGCCCTTATTTAGTATTTACAAGCACTATAAAAACACTCAATAATGGTTTATAACACTATAATGTATTCTTAAGTAGATATGAGAACATTTTAACTGTTCATTAATCTTTTTTATAACTGTCTGTAACAGCTGACGGATAAGAGATAACAGAGTATAACACAGCTGTAATCATATTTAATGATATGATGATTACACATATGTACGTACACATCCTCACAGTGTGTTATAAAGCATTTACTAACTTTTTATTCTATTCAAAGAGTTCAAACTCATAAAGATGTTGATTTTTTTTGTATATTTATATTATTATGAGCCCAATAACCAATTTCATAATGCCCTTGTGCAGCTCACATCACCCTACAGCTCAACAAGTGAAAATGATGGTTTTGGTAACATTGGGTTTGTGGGTCTAAATCCTGCCTGGACGTTTAGTACAAAAATATTATTTCAACACATTTATGTAAAGGATTTATATATAAATGTAAAAGTTTATATATAAAAGTGGTATCTTTTTTATCTTGACTTATTGCCACACATTGTACTGTGGGCTCAAGCACTGTTTTATTTTGTCAAGTTCACTTTGAGGCCTTGTTAACAGCCACTCTGTTGCTCTTTTTGGTTATTGTTACAACCTCAAGTTGGTCTAGGGGAGAGAGGAGTAACATAAAACTAGATGAAGAATATGAGGAGTCAATGTGTTCAGTATTTAAATTTTTATGGCCAGATAAAATACAAGCTTAAAAGTAACATCCAGGAGAGCTCTGGCCAAAAAAGTAACCAACCAACCAGCCCGGAGTAGAAATAAAATCACAGCTCTTAAGAAGCTGCCCAGAAAGAAAAGTTACAAATCTAAACCTAACTCCCTTTCAACACAAAAACATCAGGAGAAAAGGCAATGTCAGCAAAATGGCAGCTCTCCCCTAAAAGCTTCCTGGCAAGGACGTTATTAAGGTAGTTATTAAGATACAAAAAAAACAACAACCGTGACTTCAAATAATGACTTGATTAACTGAAACAGCAAAATCACAACATTTCTGACGTTAACCTGACAACAACACACAAAGGAGCTGTGGACTTAGTCCTGACAAAATAGCTCAGATTACACAAACACTCCGGGTGCAGTCAGGCAGCAGCAGCAGCTCCTCAGCGTTTATATACCCCCACATGTACCGACATTGGCTGCAGGTCCCCAGATTGACCAGCCAATAACACGAGGGAGGAGGAGGAGGAACTAGTGCTGAGGCCCACAGAGCCTGAAGAGCCACACCGCACATTAATACAATCCAGTGGTGGGAGGTCACTGTGTTCATTTACTCGAGTACTTGTACTTTACTTTATTACGTCCATTTCATGCTGGTTTATACTTCACTACGTTTCAGAGGGAAATATTGTATTTATACTCAACTACATTTATGTGACAGATATGATTTTTTAAAACATATGATATACCTATAAAATACAATACACTGTTAAAGATTAGACCTAATTTAGGTGAGATCTCCCAGTCTTTTTGGCTTGTGACCCCTTTCATAACAAGCAGTGTCTATTGTAAATAGACTAATGATATCTAATGTTTCAGATGTCTATGATTGGAGAAAAACTACAGGAAAGTCCAAAAATTTGGGTTGCAACAACTTTGATTTTTCTTCTTAATCATCTCACGACCCCTCAGATTTATGTTGTGAGCCTGTGAGCCTGACCTGGACCGGGAACCAATGAATTACCTCACTGTACATAATGTATGGTAGTTAAAACCTTGAGCAGCCACAGCAGTAAATGCAGCTTACACATGCGTCAGTATGATCTAATAAGGTAGTACAATTTGCTGATAATACTTCTGTACTTTTACTCAAGTAAAATTTTGAATGTGGCACTTTTACTTGTGATTGAGTGTTTTTAGATTGTTGTATAAGTACTTTTCCTTCAGTACAGAATCAGAATACTTCCTCCACCACTGGTCAGACCTTCAGCTATGGGGGGGTGTAACAGTAATAATCTGTTTGCATGTTTCATAACCTCAGCGCATAATATTTGTTGGGTTCTCCATGAAGACTGTTGCTCCGTGTTCTGTCTGCCACCGAGAGTTTAAACATCTGATGTGTGTTGCTGCTCAAAACACTGATTTGTGCGTAGCGTGAACTTGCCTCTGAGACTGAGCGGTAAGTGCCTCCAGTAAATCCGGAGCTCCATTCAAAGTGAAGTCTCACTTTTGTTATAAAAGCCTTGATTATTTTATAAGATGAAGTGACTGAAGAGGAGAGAGACTTTATTTCTCCCCGATGGAAACTTTATCTTCAGCTTGTCCTTTTAACTCAGCAGCTGAATCAACCCAGTGCCAACAGACGTACGGCGTCACAGCTGATCACACACAATAATCATCATCTCTCAATCACTTGATATCATGTCAAATGTCTGCACAGAAATTATCCGCTCACCCTGAAATGACTCCTCACTCTCCAAAAATAAACCTCCTTTCCTTTCGCTCCTTCCATCTGTTTTGTCGGCAGTAACTCCAGTGTGGATGACAATCTAATTGCATCCTCATCTCTCTCCGGTTTAATGGGCTGTCAGGTAGCATCATTACACACTTTCATTGCTTCCCTGCGCAACTCACATATTGACGATAACTGACGATTTGTGTGTGTATATGTGTGATGGAGGGAAGGTGCAAATTGTTTGAGGGTTGTGTGGGACCATGCAGCTAAAAAAGTATCTGAACATCAGTTACAGAAAACAACTGGCGTGTACATATGTGTGAATGTTCTAATGTTTCCAGATTTATGAGCACCAAATGTTCTCACAGGGATAAAACGGTGTAGAAAATGGTCAAAAGTTTGGAAGGTATTTTGGAAGACTTCTTTACCCAGTCACACATGAGATTTGAGAAGACATTTGTTAAAAGTTCAGTATGCTTTAAACTAATTAGGATGCATAAGTGTCGTCCAACTACGTCTAAAGACGGAACTGTTTATTTTTATATTTACGCTGTTCGACGACGCGAGAAGCATGTTGTTGAACCGTATGAGGCCCTTAGAAATTGAGCTTTTTTTGTGGTGTTATACATGTTTAGGGATGTAAAAAGAGGACACTGTAGGTTCACAATCATGTCTGTGTTAAAACAATATTCAAGTGCCCGCATGAACACTGAAACAGTTTTCTTTGCTGTAATTGTTCCTCCTGTTCATACTGGCCATCAATCCCTTCATAATGCAGTTCCAAAATAAGTGACGGGGGACAAAATCCACAGTCGTCAAGTTTATCTGAGGCCAATATGACACTTCAGCAGTCTGAGTTCATCAAATCAAGTGAGTATCTTTCAAAGTTACACCGTTATGAGTACAAAATTCCCGAGTTCCCTTGATGTGATGTGAAGGCGACGCCAAGGCTTTTGGAAATGGATGTACTGAATGAAGTTCACCGGTGTAGCAAGAGACAAACATGCACGTGTTCATTTCAGAAGAGACTCGGAGGATCATTTGGCTGCCGACTGCACCACATTGTTTCTTCAACCACCAGCGGAGGAGCAGTAATCAACTTTCCAAACAAAGCAATAATGTTGTGCAGATTAGGCTGAGCCGCAGGGAGCAGGAGACAGATCAGATCGCATCCATCAGCAGTGAGACGACTGTCTGAGGCCGACTGCAATGAGACTTCAGAGCAGGAAATCATGTCACGGGTGTGTGTGTGTGTATTTGTTTGGTTGGAAGTGTATGTGTGTGTGTGCAGGACTGGAAAGTAACTATAAATACTCTTGTCACTGTAACTGAGAGGCTTTTTCATGTTTTTTTTTTTTAAGAAAAATTTAAAAGAAATAATTCTGCTTTCACGTCAGGAGATTTTTTTCATGACGTACTGTCCTCGCCTATTTTTGGAAAGGCAAGAATCAGAGGCCAGTGTATTGTTCTTCTGTTACCTGTCAGTCAGGAACATTTTCCATTTCGGTTAGCTTTGAAGAAGCTCTTTTCCCTTAGAGGGTGATCTGCTAATGTTTGAAGACCAAACTTCACTCCTTTGTAAACAAGTCTGAAAGGAGGGAATAAGATCTAAATAATTCACTTTTCCTCTTCCTTGTAATGATACTGGCAGTGCTTGTTTGCAGTCTGAATGATGCTGTGCACATGGTGTAGTGTATGTCTGACCTGTCAGGAGACCTTTTCAACAGATGTTTACTTCTAAAAAAAGATTGAATCAAAATATTTTCCATTATTTTACAAAATAAGGGCTTCGGGGCTCAATTATAGACAAATGACTTGATGACTTGTTAAGGAGGACAGGATGGATTTGCAGTGCAAAAATGTGAAACACAGTTAAAAATGATTTTCGTATGCATACTCACTGCTGATGTATATATTGTATGGACTAATGTCACACAGTGTAATGCAAAGTCTGTAGTTTCTATCACATTGTGAAACACAGAATCTTTCTCTCACTTCTGTTGGGGTGTGCAAGACTTTCGGGGTGGTTGTTTGTACCAGCTGGACAATTTCTAACCCAGACAGAACATTAGCCATTAGCTAGAAGGCTCAGTAAAACCAAACAGAAAAAAAACCATTCTCTCTTTCTAATAGACGAGGTATTCGTTAGTCAGGAGAGTGTGAAAGCAATCTGACAACTCTGAGACTTTATGCATCTGTCTTGTTCTTATCTTGTCTCTCATTTAAAAAGTACTGGAGGATAAAGAAGAGAGGCAAAGATGAGTATATCAAGAGAGGAGAGAAATGGGAGAAGGATGACTGAAAATAAGATGAATTTGAAATCCACTTTTTTGTATTTGTTCATTAGAAGTGACCCCTCCTCTACCACACACATCCAATCTGTGCTGACATATCAACGTGTCTTATTCTTTTAAGCCAAATCTTGGTGGAAAGCAGAAGGCCTTGGGCTGTTGCTGCAACCTTTTCAGCTGCTGTCTCTGAAGTTGAGACCTCACTGAAATAGTTGAATTTTAACAAGGAAATCAAGTCATTTTGGGAATGCAAGGACACGCTGGTGAGGTCAGTGCCTCATCTTTATTCATTAAATACAAAAAATTGATTCTGCTTTTCCCTGTCAAGCTGTCCTTTGACTGAAGGCAACAGGTAGGGCTCAGCTGTCGATACGTTGAACCCTCTATGAGTTTTTTTGTTAAGCTTTTCAGGCAGCTGAGATCTTTGGGAATGTAATGAGGAACACAAACCTGGTCAGAATATGAACAGGAAATCAGCCACTTGTTGTAAGAAATAGGATTTCTAAAACACAAGAGTTCAGGAACTCTGACAGCCAGAGTAGTAAGTACTGTATATATAAACATATGAGTCTGGCGATATTCATTATTTTGTTGTTAACAAATCTCATAAATATATCAAAACCAACGAGAAATTGAACCTACTAACAAGTATTGTGTGTGTATTACAGCCTGATATATCTTCTAGCCAGGCTAAAGTCAATTAAAATAAAACCAGAGGTCTCCTAACTACGGTTTGGAGCCGCAGATCTGGAAAGGGAACATATGCAATCACATTTATCACGAAATCGGGCTTCGCGGGTAGAGTAAAGCTGGATTCATACTTTCGGTGTACGCGTGACGTAAATGTCAGCATCTGCCCATGTCCACAAGGGTACGTGCAGATGTGTGCATAGGGATCCACGTGGACTGTATGCACAGCAAGCGCACTGACTGTTGGGGAAGCTACTTTGAAAGCTCTGCAACCAATTACTTCACATGGGAAGTAGTTAAACTACAGCAAAGCTACTCTAGGGAGAAATCTAGTTTGGTTAGCTAAAGCTACTTAGAAAAAGTACTACTTTGTAAAAAAAAAAGATCAAATTGACAATGTACATGTGATTACAAAATTATAACAAAATACAATACAAAAAAGTCACATGCCAGCAAAAAATGCCACTCAGTTGAGTTTATTGCAAAAAGCGTCCACTTGTTCACAGGTCGTACATAAACCAGCCTCTGAACTGGATGCCAGAATGTGTAGTTGTATTCACGCCTGATCCGAAGGCTGGGTAAACAGGCTGAGTGAATTTGGAGCCGAAGGCGAGGAGGTGGTGTAGTGTGTTAGATGAGACAATATAGGACAGAGTCCAGAAACAATCCAAGCTGGTTGCAGTCGTCTCCATTTCCGTTCTTACCAACGTCTTGATGCCTACAACATCTTCACAACAACCACTCCACTCTACCTCTGAGTAACGGTGCCCAGCCAGCTCCTCTCTACACAAAACCTGGAATAGTGTGTTCAAGAATGTGTTCATTCATGTTTGTGTTGAAATGACATGGAATTGATATTTAAGTGTGGTACGTTAAACTGATGCTTTCTATGGCCAGGATTTAAACTTAATACTGACTGATGAACCTGGGCTGAACTTGGCTAGCCACCACTACCAGGAAGGGAATGGAATTTTTGTAATTTGAGTGAACTGACTCTTTAAAATGAATATAACATCCACGAGTCTACAAGTGAGTGGGAAAAGTGGGAGCAGCTCCCAGGAGGATGCTGTGGAAACTTGGTTGGTGAACTGCTGCAGCTCAGAGTAGAATCATTGACCTTGGGTGATTTTTCTAACATCTGACTGGAAGTATCTTCGTTCCTGCAGGGTAAGGTAAAGGTTAAGGTGACCTCTTAGGCTACCTCTCCTAATATATACCTTGTTAACCCTAACAGGGTGAGTGTGTAGGAGCTGCGGATGAATCAGCAGGAGTTGAAATAACATGAATAAAAAGTTTAACATTTAGTATTCTCACTAGGTACTAATATTAGCATGCTGGGATAACTAGCTTCCACTTTCCAAGTTGAATAAAAACAGCACAATGGGTCCTTTTAGTGAGTGACGACAGCAGCCATCATGTTAAAATCCATGAGGGAGCAAGTCATTCATTCCAGCCGGCACCTGCTTAAGGCACTTGTAATGTAAGCCAGGACTGATGGTCTAATGTCGTTTATTCAGTTTCTTTGGAGTTCATAGACCAACGTAAGAGCTTGTAGCCACTCTCGACTGGAGCTAAACTCCCGTTATAGCGTACTCTCCCCGTTTATCTTTATCATTTGTTTATCTCCCCGTGCTCTGTTACTGTTTCTGCACTGTTTCCTTCCTTGTTTTTTACTGTCAGTTTCCGTTTGTTACATGCATACAGTGTTTTTTCACAATAAACTTCCGGGTTAACAGGAAACAACAAAATAAGAACAATATAACAAATACATTACTAACGCAAACTACACTTGAACCATACTGTGCACTGGGGTCATTTACACAAGGGATTATTGTTAGTAAAAGGCAATTAATAAGGATATTGAGAGCTTGTGGATTACATCGTCGGCAATATGCTGACTTTGAGGTGCAGTACACTTCATGCTTCAGTGAGAAAGGCTGGTCTGTTGTGATGGCTCTCTGTATATACACTCATCTCGTGCGCACAAATTAATCAAAACGTGGGAACAAATTAATTAAATGTGGGAACGAATTAGTAAAACTATAAATATTTTTTTTCTCTCTCTATGACCACTCCGGGGCTCCGTACTTATGATACTGTGAAGAAGGAAAGTTATATAATGTCCTCCGAGGATTTATTGTTTATCACTGTAGTGTTGTTTGAACTGAACGATGCTGATGTGTCATAAATGATAAAGCTTATAAACTTTGGTGCAGTCAACATTCGAATCTAAAGGAAATAAAGTAGCACACAGTGGTAAACTCAGGTCTCCACTTTATTGAGTATTCTGCTCAAGAACAGAGTGAACACGTCCAACAGGTGTGACATCACTTCAGCTCAACAGCGTGTTTAAATTCATAAAACAACAAACTCTAAACATTGGAGGGAATTTGCATGGAAATTACAAGCAAGATTTTTCATTACTCCAAATATACATTCCAAAATTAACACATTAATTAATCAAACTGCTGGAGAAAATGTGGTGAGACAAACCAAACCACATCTTGTCCCACTTTAAAATTATTTTGGCATTCAGTCATAGCGGGAATCATGAGTATTTTTAATATGAAAAAACAATTAACCCTATATTATTAGCGGACTCCACTTACTACAGCGGTATGATCTCAAAATAAACAGATTTTGCAGTGATTAAACTGCAATAAATGGATCAAAAGGATGCCAAAATAACTACATCATGATGCAGATTTGTAAAAAGTCTGAATTCATTCATTCTTTGTCAGGTCTGTGCGCAAAACGACAAGCAAACAACTTTTAAAATGCTTGTTTTCTGAATGGAGTTCGGATCAATCAGGGCTATGCTAACATTGTAGCAGAAGGTCTCATTTTTTGAGTTGTGTTACACTCTGTTCACACATTGGCAATAAAAAACGGTTAAAAAACAATTAAAAAACGATTAATACATATAAATTGTTACATGTGGCCCCTTTAAGTCCATCAGTTCAAAGATGGAAAGTAACAATACAGGAGAGAAATGGAGAGAATAACTTACAGAGTCAGAAGAGACAGAGTATAAAAGACGTTGGCTTAGCTGGGTGAGATATGAGGCCATGAATTACTTGATGAAACTACTTTTACTCAATAGTAATAAAATAATTTTTAAATGGGCAGAGGCAGATCTTGGGAGAACAAAGAAACATACAGATATGCTTAGAGTACGCTACACATTGTAGAGGAGGAGTAGACAAACACACACACACACACACACACACAAAACCCTTCTTTAACTTATTTATTTGTCTAGTTTTTGCGGTTCTTTCTAGTTATATACAGTTATAGTTAGTATAATTAACAACCCTCTTAATTAATTTATATAAGTGGATATATCTGTATGCGCGCAGGAATGTATGGATGCACATATAAATATCTGTGTCCATACGAGTGAACATGTAGGTATGTAAAGATATGATGAGTATGTTTGTATATACTCGTTCTCTCTCTTTTTTAAATTTGATTTGTTTATTTGTTTTTTGTTTTATTTTGTTTTTTCCCTCCTTCTTTTCTGTTTACATCACCGGGTGTATAAAATACAAAAAATAATAATTGCAAATACATGTAAATATATTGGATATTTTAAGGACTAAGGAATTTATTGCCATAAAAGTATAAAAAACAACAACAACAACAACAACAAAAAAACTGTGTTTAACATCTAACAGAATGGCGTTAAAGGTGATATTGATAACTTTCAGCCTGGTCTTGGTTTGGTACCGTAGTAAAGCCAGCGCTTACCATCAAACTTTTTCTGTTTTTTCCACACTAACTGGCAACTACTAAGACTCTCGACCGCTGACGACACAGAGATACCATGTGACACCAACGTCGTTATACTATTGGCTCACAAGCCTCGTTAGAAACGGGAAGCAAATGTCAGATATCTACAAAGAGATAAACAAAACATTCATTTTGGACCCGTCACAATTTTTTAAATGATTAATTCACAATCATAATATATTTTTTCAGGAAAAGCCATACTTTGATTCTTCACCTTTCTAAAAGCTCAGTGGATTTATTATTTAAAAAAAATCATTTGTCCACATAAAAATGTTTTCAATAACACCTTAAACAGTGACTCTCTCCTCAGAACAGTAATTAACTACTGAGTCATTAATAACGCATTAATTGAACCCTAAGTCAGGGGTAAGGTACAAACAAAAACAAACAAAAACATCCTGCTTGTATTCTCTTGTATTCTTTTTAAAAAACTGCACAAAGTAGAAACGGAACAAATGCTAAATCAAACAATAAGCACTTTAGCTAACCTTATGTCCTGACATAATCAACATAACTTCAGCAAAACAAGTTATGCAAATATTTTAAATGAGCTACAAGTTTCTATTTCAACATATTAGTATTAATTGTGTATCAACATAAGCTCTGTATCTTTAAGTATCAGGAATTAGAATAGAAACTAGAACAATTAAAAACATATCTGTGATGTACCAAGCAATGAAAGTTTAAACTGATTGTGAAGCACAAACCAGTTTGAGAAGAAGGCTGTGCATAGAATCAACATGAACTAATACATAGAAAATGACATATACAGTCACTTTATGACGGCATCAATTATCCTGGTCCCTCTGGGTTTGAATGCAAGTTTTGAATATGTGAAGAGGGCGTGTTCAAGCTAAAATGGGGTGTTATGTTGTTCTTTTTTTATTTTAAACATAAACCCATATCCCCATCAACGGACCAAGAATCTCACAAGTCTTCATCATTGCTCTTATTTAACTGGACGCAGGTACACATAATTGCCATCTTTTCCAACCCAGAGGCCTGGGTAAACTGGCTCATAGAATTTGTTGCGAAAGGTGTGGAGGTGACTCAGCGTGTTAGAGGAGACTCTGTAGAAGGACAGAGTGCCAGCAGGCCAGTCCAGATACACCCCAACTCTGTTGCAGTCAGTAGAGGAAAAAAGAAAGAAATCTTCCCACTTATCATTATGATATGCCTGAAGTGTGGTTTTTAGGAAGGAATAGCGGCCAAAACACCACGATATGGAATTACATCCGAGCCTGCTCTGTGAACCGCCTCCTTTTTTTCCAATTCCCTTGTATGCAACAGCTACATAAACAGATTCAAAGAAACCATGACTCCACTCTACCTCCCAGTAATGGCGTCCAGTTAACTCCTCTCTGCACAACACCTGAGGATGTTTATCAAACCTGTCTGGGTGATCAGGATATTTCTGCCATGCTCCACATGTTGCCCTTTTGTTTCCCGCAGACAGAGTGAGGTAGTTGTTTGCAGTGTCTGGGTCCAGGGTGAGATCACAGGCATCTGATGGAGAGGCCAAAACAAAATTTGTTATTATTCATTCTGATGGTTTGGAGGAGAGTCATTTGTACAGCATATTTATGACTCAAAAAAGCAAGGATAAGTACTTACACCAGATCAAATCTCTTCTGTCTTTAATAGTCTCCACAGGAGGGATGTCAGGCTTTGAAAAATCATCAGTGACCAGCCTGCCGCCCTTGTAGTGGTGGATGGTTGCTCCTTTGTATTTCTTATTTGCTATGACTGCTACAAGGAAACAGAATCTGCTGTTTCGTGCTTTGGCAAGATCATGGAAATCTTTGGCCTTTTCTCTCATTTTGGTTAAAACTTCATCTGAGTAGTACCACTGGTCTTCGTGGGTACTTCCTAATTTAGGTGCCCTTAAGTGGTTGGCCATCACATCAAGGTAGGTATCACCCCTTTCTATGGAGGTGAAAACAAAGCACAGAGCCTCCTCTACACCTGCAGCAAGAACCTCTCTGTCCAGCTCTGACTGATTTGTGACGATCTTTGTTCCCTTCATGGTATCTACACAGGACCTGATGACGGTGATTTCTCTCTCTTTATGATCCATCCACTTGGTTAATTTTACATGACTGAACGGTGACTTGTCTCTGTCTTCAAAGAGTTGTTCTGCTGAGCTCTCATCTTCTTTACCTTCACGGATGGAGGGAAGTTTCTTTCCCAGGGTCTTCTGGAGTTCAGATGCATAATAATTACACAACTTTTGGAAACTGTGTAACTCTTCTTGAATGTGTGGGAAATTGTCTACCGCTTTGTCGACCAGAGAATCGTTGCATCTCATTCCTATTTCCCTTAAATCTTCTAGAGCACACTGCGCCCTCGTCACTAGTCCAACGCTGATTCCACTCATCAGCTCAGCAGCTTTGGGATCCAAATTCTTCAGCGGCATCAGCCAGACCTTCAGTGGAACACAGTTCTCTCCCTTTTCTCCCAGCAGCTTTGGAAGTTGTATGTAGGTCTTCACTGCATCTTTAAATGTCGCAGGGTTGCTTTCAAGAATGAAGTCTCCGTAGAATTTGCAGGAGAATTTCTCAGTCAGGGCTTTTTCTTCTTTAGTCAGCTTGAAGTCAACTTTAACATCAACATTTTGATTGGGGATCTTCTTTATCACAGCTTCCATGCTGCCCTGGATGTTCTTAACGTGGCTGGCTTCTAACTTCTCACTGTCAAACACAAAGAAAGCCTCTGCCCCATAAAGGATGCCTGTGACTACATGTGTTGCCAAGCCCTTCTCAATTACATCTTTGTGTTGCACGTTCTTCATTCCAAGATGATTCGACAACTCTTTGAAGTTGGTGGTAGCTTTGTAGTGAATCGTCACTCTGCTCTGATTCTTGAATTTCTTCGTATCATTCAGATACTTGCCAGATCCTCCAACTTGAATCAGTCCACCCATGAAACTGACCTTCAGAGAGGCTTCAACATCCAGCAGAGAGGCCTTGGAGTCAATGGAGTCAGATGCAGAAATTTCAAAAGCACTGCTGTGCTGAGACCTTTCAACTGTGTTCTCTTGTAGAGTTTTATCGTCCCACAATGTCAAACCTACAAAAGGTGGAAAACATCAGTCATCTGATAAAGCAGGAAAATCATTTTATTAATATAAAGTCAGAAAAAGCTAATCATAATCATTTAGATTTCTGCAGTGTTGCAGCTTCTTATCCTGCCAGCATCTCCCTAAACAGCTCCTATATTTATTGATCTACTGATTCTTTGAAATGAACCTAATTAACAAAGGAATTATACTACTGAGGGCATGTGGTAACATTATACAACAGTGTCATTGCGTAACCAATGGTTGAAGCGGGCCAGTACTCACCGGTACGCAGTACCGGCACTTCTAAATTTGACTCTTTGGTGTACTGTGACTTTTTCTTGTGCACCGGCACTTCTCACAAGCTACCAGTACTCTTGTCTGCCCTCTCCATATCAGGTTCTCTGGGCGATTCATAATGGCCCTAAATAAACTACATTACCCAGGGGGCACTACGTTATGCTCACCTTTTCCCGTTTTTGCCTGCCTGCTTTTCTCTGTCGGCGGCTAGTCTAAGTAACGTTACATTAACCTTACAGTAATGTTGGCCTGGCTCCAAAAGGGCACAAAGAGAACACGAATGGAGTCAGACGATGCCACAACAGAGCTTCATGGTGATGCAGAAGTGCTTTGTTTGTGTGACACACACTAAAAGTAGAGAGAGGAAGAAGTATTCAGGTATTTTACCGGGAATACAAGTTTGGTAAAGTTGGAAATATATTTGCAGATTCAAACTTCCCGAACCAATAACTCATAAGCGAAACGTTGTTAATCCAACCGTAGTAAGGTAGACAACGAGCTACAACCTCATTTTTATCAAAACGAGCCGTCCTCCGAGCTGGACTAATAACACTGGGCCTCATTCACCAACCGTTCTACAGAAGAAATTTCTTCTTAAAACTCACTTGCGCAGTTTTCACAAAGATTCTGACATTCACCAATGTTTTCTTACGTGGGATTTGTTCTTAGGTAAGAACAGAATCTACGCACACTCGAGCACACTTACGCACATCATGCTGACACATTAGTGCAAAATAATTGGTTATTGCGTTTTCTTTAATTCTACAGTTGTATAATATTATAAGATTTAAATTACAATAATATTTTTATGATTTATAATATTTTTTAATAATCGTTTTCATTATTTTACAAAGCATTATGGTTGTTTAAAATAAATAAACACTACACAAATACATAATCAGTGATTGATCAGGCTATTTATAGGCCCAGAGTTTGCCTATTTCTGCACCCTAGGCCTACTCGCACAATGGCATATTTACTGCTGCTGCAAGATGTTGCAGATCGAGGATGGAGCGCATCTTCCCGGACCATGTAGATGTATTCAGTGCTTGAAGTGGAAAAAAATAAGTGCCAGCACTCCCGTTATTCACATGTTGCCTACATTACATACAAAGTATTACATTCTGAATACAGTGACTAAAAGCTATTAGGAGATATTGCTGATGTTCACAACATAAATTTATTTAACCAAGGGGACAACCATTTCAGTTATTAGAGTAAAAAATTGACTATGTACACTAGCTTTAGTGTGTTGTGCAATGAAGCCCTTAGGTCCTTGTATTCCTGGCAAAATCCCTGGATACTTTCTCTTCTCTCTACTTTTAGTGTGTCACACAAACGAAGCACCTCTGCATCACCATGCTCATTACTTTGATTAGCCGCCGACAGAGAAAAACAGGCAGGCGACAACAGGAACAGGTGAGCGTCACTTAGTGCCTGGGTGATGCAGTTTATTTAGGGCCATTATGAATCGCCCAGAGAACCTGATATGGAGAGGGCAGAAAAGAGCACCGGCAGCTTGTGAGAAGTGCTGGTGAGCAAGAAAAAGTCACTGCGTACCGGTGAGTACTGGCCCACTTCGAGCACTGGGTCTATTTGCTGAGAGTGATGTATATTTTTTGGCCTCAGATTTGAGATCAAATCATTTTTTTTTACTTCATCAGTTGTGCACCCTTCTCCAGATACAGTGTTCACTTAACGAGTAAAAGCATGCTTTTTATTGTTTTGTTATTTTATATCCACTACTCCACCGTCTTTACATTTCATTTGGGCACTCTTGACTTCTCAACTTTTCTTTTCAATTTCTGTGTGTGATTTCTGTGTGTGTGCACACGGCCCTACAGTCTCATGCCCTTTTACGGGGATTGGTGGGGCATTTACCTATGCTCATTAGGAACAACTGGCACATGCTCTCAACTTACGAGGAAAGTGGGATTCATCATTATAAGAACACAGGTGCGAACAATTCTGTGGTTTAAGAACACGTCATGAATCTGACGTAGACTTTTCTTAGGACCTTTCTTAAGAACAAATTTAAGAAAAAACTTTGGAAGATATTGGTGAATGAGGCCCATTGGTCTCTGTGTACAGCCAGCTGTGAGACGAGTGCGGAGGGACTGTCTGAAAAGTGCAACACTGAATAGGCCTACTACAAAAATATTGAATAACTTCACTCTTGTTCAGTGTAGTGTCACCAAAATCACTTCACACATTAATGCTATCCTGCTGGTTATACTACAACACTTAGTTTGGAAAAAAAAGGCTTTTGCGTAATGTTGTGGAATTTCTGGGGAGAAAAATATTCAATAACTTCACCCTTATACTGTGTAGTGCATGATTAGAAACTCTTTCTGATGACAAAATGTGTTTGAATTGTAAAACACAGAATTCAAAAGAATTAAAATGGAAAACACGGAATTTGGGAGAAAATAAAACAGAATCTGGAAAAAGTTAAAACAAATTTCAGTATCTAGTATCTTTTATTCACTGTAGAAATTCAGAATGTAATACTTAAAGGTGTACGAGGTACTTATCCATAGTCAGTGTCTTACCTACAGTAGATGGCGGTCGGCACGCTCCCAGTTTGGAGAGCCAGCCAGAGTACACGGCACAGAAGCTAAGCAATGTACTGCTGTGGACGGGGTCAGCAGTAAAAAGTATTTTAGCCATCTAAAAAAGGCCCACCTAAAAAAACTTATATCAGTTTAAGTGTACGCTATATTTACAACATTTTCAGCACTTTACCTTGCCGTCAGACAGCCCCTTCATTTGGCATTACTACTTCTCAACTATAGAACTTCCGTATTCCTACGCATAAGCCCATTCCGTCTCCATCTACAAAAGTTCTTCCCCTGTATACTCTGGTTCATAAAGGTATCCTCTTATCTCCACAGTGAACGGCATTTTGTCCTTGCTGTCATAATCACTCATTTTTATTTTCTTGTGTGTGTTGTCTCTTCCATAAACCGCCGACCCAAACAGCTGATCTGCAGCATAATACAGTGCGCGGCATGCATAGGAATACGGAAGTTCTATGGTTGAGAAAGGAAAGGGTTGTCTAACGGCAAGATGAAGTGGTGAAAATGTTCTAAGTATACTTAAACTGATATTGTTTTTTTAGGTGGGCCTTTTTTAGGTGGCGAGTGGGTGGGAGCGCACTGACCGCCATCTACTGTAGGAAAGACACTGACTATGGCTAAGTACCTCATACAACCCCACTACAAAAAATTCGAAATATCCCTTTAATGATAATGCTGATACCGGCCAATACACACGCCAACATGTGAATAAGGGAAGTACTGGCACTTATTTTTTCCACATCAAGCACTGTGCTTAACAATGCAACAACAAAACTTCCTGTATGCGCCTGTAGACTTCAGATTAAAAGGGGAGAATTTGTAAATATTTTAGAATAATAAATATAAGTATTGTAATATAGTATTTTTGACAATGAGTGTTGTTGTCAAGTTGAGTAAAATGTAATCACACCAATTCATTTTCTCAGCCCTGGCCTCTGCTCTAAAGTTCCTCTGCTGCTTGCTGTGTGTGTGTGTTGTCGGGTGGACGAGCTCTCATGCAAACAAAGGCATCGAGTCAGAGAGCACAGGAGAGAGAAAGAGGCAAGACTGCCAGTTCAATCAAAAATTACACCAAAACCATGTTTTCTGCTCCGCTAATCTCACTCCCTGGTATCTTTAGTACCAAAATAACTGACAAAAAAACGTGTCTTCCCTAATTTAGAACCAATCCCCATTCAGAGTTTCACAGTTTCACAGAATTACAAAGCATTTGCTAGTTCTTTTTATGGTGCATATGAATGTGAAATAGGTGATGCTAAAATAGTGTTACCGCTTTATGAAATAATTTCAAAGTTCCTGTCAGCAGAGCTGTGACAGAAAGATAGATTTAGATAGATTTAGATTTTTAATAAGAATGTAGTCTAAGTCAAGACTTACCTGGAATCAGTTGATCTTTCCGAGCATCATAGAGCGCTCCTAGGGTGAAAGGTCGACCCAGGGCAGCAGCCTCTATGATATCTGAGGGCATTTCTCCAACCTGTTGAGAAATGTCAACTAAGTGACCACACAGCCTTCAGTACTTAATTTAAATAATACGAGTGTTGAGAGTTTATGACACTGGGAGTCAACTCTCCTCCTTCACACAAACAGAAAGGACGACAAAGAGACAGACAGACTGACAGTCCACTGTGGTTAGAAATGCAGTATTTCCCTGTAGACACTAGTCTGACAGTGGCAGTTATAGCACACCCTCTGTCTGTCTCTGTCCGCCCAGTTTGTCCTCACCTGGTGAAGTTGTGTAGATCAGCTGAGTTGTGTGCAAGTCTTCTTGACTTCCAACTGGAGCTTCCAGTCTGATGGTCTGTGATGTTGCGAGATGACTTATATCCTGTCAGATACTCTCTCTACTGACTCCTCCCATGACACGCCTCCAGACATGACAACAACCATTTCTTAATTCTGCTGCAGTTTGTTCTAGATATTAATATTTTCCTTGATATCTATGTTGGAATCTGCCATTGCATTAATTACTCTGCACTCTGATGCAAACCAAGGTGAAGAAACAAAATCATTTTCACACTAAGCCCGATATTTTCACAGAGGAAAAAAGCAAGAAGGTGTGCTTTTTTTAGGAACACTAAGCAATTGTGGTCCAAGTACACAAGAACAGGCAGTGGAGTGGAGCCGACATAAACCTTGAAGTATTGAAGAGTCAGTAGTAAAGCTACTGCTTCTTTCTCAATCGTACAATGCTGTAGTTTACTTGGTGCTTGTTAAACTTCTTGGAGAATAAACAGACTGGGTGGTCAACGCCTTGGACAGCTTCTTGCAGCAGCACCACCCGCGACCACTTGCATCAACCTTAAGTTTGAATTCCCAAAAACCAGCAAAGTTCCCGTATGGTTTGGGGCACTGGAAAATCTACAATGGCCTGCACCTTTGTATTGACGGGACACACCTGACCCTGTCCTACCTGCTTGCCCAAATATGTCACCACTGCTTTTCCAGACTCAAACTTTGCCAGATTTAGTGTCAGGGAAGCATCACACAAACGGCTGAAAAACTCTGCTAAGGTTGCCACATGCTTTTTGTATTTATGTAGTAAAATGTTTTCTGCTTGATAAACATTTTACATGCCAATCTGACACTGCAGGTGAAACACAAGACAAGTTAAAGTAACAACTGAACCTTAAAACCAGGCTAGCAGTTTTCTTCTGCTCCCAGTCATGTGGGAGCCTCAAAGAGAAAGTGAAACTGGGTTTGATTTATTTTTCACCACTAAAAGATTTAAAGGAACTTAAGTCTTCCTCAAAATGAAGGCCACAGACTGGGCACAGGGCTCTGGCATGCTTGTAGAAAGCGAGCCCAAAAGAGGAAGTTAAAAAATGACCTGCTGCCTTCTGAATTAGCAGGCATGGAGCTGAGTTCCCAGGCTTAAGCTGAGAGTTGAAAGCCCGAAAGAGGAAGTGAAAATGCTGCTGATAACTGAGTTTAAAGTCTTAAATTGAGAGTTGAATGTTCGATGTTGGGTCATTTCTGTAACGTCTGACTAGAATTGTAGAATTGTCCTAAAATGTGTCTCTCCATACCCTGTCTCTATCAAGGACCATAGAGATACAAATCAGTTAGCCGCAGGACAAAGAACTACAGCCCATAATCTGAGTTATCCCATATCAAGGCTATCATTGTAGTGATTTCCACAATGTTAGCTTCTTATCTCCTTGAATCAGTTTTGGTGGAATAGTTGTTCTTGAGAAACATTCTACATGCCCACCTGACACTGCAACTGAAAGACAAGAAACGTTAAAGCAACAAAAGTTTACCTTCACAAGAATTTTATGATGACTTACAGTTTAACACAGAGTTTGTTTCTGTCTCATTTATAACTGAAGATGGTATCAGGCTTCTCATTTTGACTTGACAAACCTTTGGCTTTGCTAGTTAACATGGCAGCTGTCAATGATGTTATCAGATGTTGCCATTTAACATCAATTTCCTGACTTGGCCAAATTACAAATAAATTTGTGTTCAGGTAAACAAAACAAACTTATTGATTTCTACGAACTTACTTGTTTCTAAGAGAAAGTCTGAATCATTTTGATATATATAAAAATAGAGTGGACAGAAGCCTTTTATTATTTAAAGGGTCCAACAGGGAGGTTATGGTCGTAGTCAAGTTTACTGATCAACAACGCCTGTGTATAGTAACTTTTAATATTATAAGATTTTAAGTTGATCACCTCAATAGCTGTAAATGGGAGCCTCCAACATGCAGGACAGAGTGCATGATCAGCAGCTTGTCCTGTGAGTCTGTGAAACTACTGTTAGCTCAGCAGGTGGAGGCTGAGAGCTGACAACAGGATCATTTAGGGGCCGTCAGGTATCTTTAACCTTATCCTCATCAGACTTCACTGAGCTACTGGTAGTTTGTAGTACTGTTACTGTTTCTAATTTAACTACAATCCCTCTACAGCCTTCTATGACTACTCCAAACTCTCCACTTATCCCACTTACCTTTAAGAATAGAAAAGGACTAGGTATAATTCATATGAATATTAGAAGCCTACTACAGAAACTGGATCATATTAATGTTTTAATTCTACAAACTGATCCTGATGTCCTGGTGTTGAGTGAATCTTGGCTTAAAAAAAGTGTGACTGACTCGGACGTAGCTTTGAAGGGATACAACTTGTACAGAGTGGACAGAGTTGGAAGAGGAGGAGGGGTGGTTATTTATGTTAAATCAGGTTTCTCTGTGACAATTCTGGATGCTGTCAGCAGCCCAAGATGTTTTGAGTTTCTTGCTCTGAGGGTTCAGTTGGGGCCTACATCAGTGGTTCTGGTAGGGGTCTGTCGACTGTCTCAGTATTCTGATGTTGAGCTGATTGTTGTGGGTGATTTTAACCTGAACTGGCTTAATGATGCATCTGATTATCTTAAGGAGGTTGGTGGTAGCCTCAATTTATCCCAGCTAATAACAGAACCCACTAGACCAAATTTGAAATATTGCTCTAAGTCTTCTCTAATTGGTCTCATATTTTCTAATAGAGTTGAGAAAATTATTGCCTGTGGTGTCTTCAAGCTAGGAATTAGTGACCATTGCCCGATTGCATGTGTCAGAAGTGCCCGGCTAAAGAAGACAAAGTCTCACACTGTTACAAAGAGAAATATGAGACATTTTAGTGATCAAGCTTTTTTAACTGACATTTTCCATAGTGACATACACTGTACANCCAACTATAGACCGATATCTAACCTTCCCTTTCTCTCTAAGATCCTTGAGAAAGCAGTCGCCAAGCAGTTGTGTGACTTTTTGCATAACAATAGTTTATTTGAGGACTTTCAGTCAGGATTTAGAGCGCATCATAGCACAGAGACAGCATTGGTGAAAGTTACAAATGACCTCCTAATTGCATCAGACAATGGACTCTGTACTTGTCTTGTTAGATCTTAGTGCTGCATTTGACACCATTGATCATCACATCCTATTACAGAGACTTGAACATTTAATTGACATTAAAGGAACTGCACTAAGCTGGTTTAAGTCTTATTTATCAGATCGATCTCAGTTTGTACATGTTAACGATGAATCCTCTATGCCTGCCATAGTTAGTCACGGAGTTCCACAAGGTTCTGTGCTCGGACCAATTCTGTTCACTTTATATATGCTTCCTTTAGGTAATATTATTAGGAAACACTCCATAAANGTCTTAAAGACATAAAAACCTGGATGACCTGCAATTTTCTGCTGTTAAACTCAGACAAAACTGAAGTTATTGTACTTGGGCCCAAACATCTCAGAGATGCATTATCTGAAGATATAGTCACCCTAGATGGCATTGCCCTGGCCTCCTGCGCCACCGCAAGGAATCTTGGAGTTATCTTTGATCAGGATATGTCTTTTAACTCCCATATAAAACAAAAGGACTGCCTTTTTTCATCTACGTAACATTGCAAAAATTAGACACATCCTGTGTCAAAAAGACGCGGAAAAACTAGTCCATGCCTTTGTTACTTCTAGGCTGGATTATTGCAATTCCTTATTATCAGGCTGCTCCAATAAGTCTCTAAAGACTCTCCAGCTGATCCAGAATGCTGCGGCACGTTTACTTACAAGAACTAGGAAGAGAGATCATATTTCTCCGATATTAGCTTCTCTGCACTGGCTCCCTGTAAAATCTAAAACAGAATTTAAAATCCTTCTCCTCACCTACAAAGCCCTTAATGGTCAGGCACTATCGTATCTTAAAGAGCTCATAGTTCCCTATTACCCTACTAGAACGCTGCGTTCTCAGAATGCAGGGTTACTTGAGGTTCCTAGAGTCTCCAAAAGTAGGATGGGAGCCAAGCCTTCAGCTATCAAGCTCCTCTTCTGTGGAATCAGATCCCAGTATTATTATTTATTATTATTAGGGCCCGGGCAGCGACCGCTGCGAGGTCCCTATTGTATTTCAAGGAATTATTTTTATTATTATCAGGGCCCGAGCACCGAACGGTGCAAGGACCCTATTGTATTGCAAGGAGTTATTATTATTATTAGGGCCCATGCACCGAACGGTGGCACCGAAAGTGCGAGGAACCTATTGTTTTTGTAGAGATTATTAGGGCCCGAGAAGCGACCACTGCAAGGTCCCTATTGTATTGCAAGGAGTTATTATTAGGGCCNTTACTTGAGGTTCCTAGAGTCTCCAAAAGTAGGATGGGAGCCAGAGCCTTCAGCTATCAAGCTCCTCTTCTGTGGAATCAGATCCCAGTTTCAGTTCGGGGGGCAGACACCCTCTCCACATTTAAGAGTAGGCTTAAAACTTTCCTCTTTGATAAAGCTTATAGTTAGGGCTGGCTCAGGTGAGCCCTGAACCATCCCTTAGTTATGCTGCTATAGGCCTAGACTGCCGGGAGATTTCCCATGATGCACTGAGCTCCTCTCTCCTCCTCTCCCTCTCCTTCTGTACTCATTCATGTCCAATTAATGTTATGTAATATGTAATGTAATAATGATACTAACTTTGTATCTTCCCCGGAGTTTCTGTGCTGCCTCGTCTCGCAGGTTCCTGTGGATCGTTGATGCAGATTGCCTGCCGCTGTTGGCCTGATTGACCCCCACTGCTGCTATTATTATTATTATTACTCATATTTCTATTATTAGTCATATTTCTATTATTAGTCGTATTACTATTGTTAGTCATATTTCTATTATTAGTCATTCTTCCATTGTTATTAATGTTATTATAATAATAGCTGTTATTGCTATTATTAGTTATATTTCTATTGTTATTATAGTTGTTGCTGCATTCCTGTCTGTCTGCCTGCCTGCCTGCCTGCCTGCCTGTCTGTCTGTCTGTCTGTCTGTCTCTCTCTCTCTCCTCTCTCTCTGTCTCTCTCTCTCAACCCAACAGGTCAAGGCAGATGGCCGCCCACCCAGAGCCCGGCTCTGCTCGAGGTTTCTGCTTTTCCTTGCCACTGTCGCCAAGTGCTTGCTCATGTTGGGAATTGTTGGGTCTCTGTAAATAACATTATTAAGAGTACGGTCTAGACCTGCTCTATATGTG
>NTHP01000303.1:749104-770068 GCA_003416845.1 Oplegnathus fasciatus
AATAAAAACAAAATCCAGATTTTACAAACATCTTTAGTACACTAATCGCTAACTAAGGTGAGAAAACAAAGATCTTTTCAAAACCAAGCTTGATATCAATGTCAGTTTTTCAAATAAACACATTTATCCACAGACCTTACTGTGAAAAGTTTTCATAGGAATAATTTCTTCAATAGAAAGTAGTTCCAATGAAAGCCATGCATGAATGCATTGATATATACAGTCTGTCTTTTATGAATGTCTATTCTCACCATATCCCATAATAAAGCCTACAGCATGCTGTAATCCGATTTCTTTGAAGCTGTAACTTTGTTTGAGTATGTCACAGACTTGTCGCTCTTTATGGGTCTTGATTGTGACTTTTCCAGAAAGTTATGGTAAAATTAAAGTTTGTATTTTTACTGTTATTTGTAGATGAACATTTGCTGCATTAAAGCATCATATAATCACTAAAAATGGTGAACTTTATTGTGTCCTGATGTCATTTTGGAAACGTGTATCAAACGTGATACTGTAGGTATTTTAAGTATTTCTCATAAATTCCTCATCATTTTTTTGCATTTCATGAAATTTTTTTGTAATAATGTTTTTATGGCTTTAATGTAATGCACTCTTTAATTATTTAATTAAACCAAGATATTTAGAGTGAAAAATGGACTATGTACAGTGTACATACAGTTTTTAATATATAGCCTTCCCTGTTATATTTGTGGGAACACCAGATTCTCTCAAGAAGCCAAAAAAGTAAAAGTATAAAATGTAAATATGCAGAAAAGTAGAATTTGAAACTTTTGTGTAGTATAGAGCAAGAATGAAAGCACAAGTGACACAATACAACTGACAAAGAATTATAATCACATTTAGAAATAAACAATAAGTAGAGGAGAGTAAAGAATACGTAGAAAAACTATACATTTAAATCAGAAATCTATATACAGTGCAATAAGTCAGTGGACATAAATGATTTTTATGTGCATTAGTATCATATTTGTCCTAAAAAGAGATTTTAACTGTGCAGTTTTCCCATGTTACTCAGTGAAGTGGGATAGTGATAGCTATAATAGCTTATAACACAATATACAGTAAAATGCATAATGTGGGATGAACACGATGACTCAGCAGGAGTTGAAATAACATGAATAAAAAGTTTAATATCTAGTGAGAATCAGTGCTAACACTAGCAAGCTGGGGGAACTAGCTTCCACTTTCCGAGTTGAATACAAACTTAACAGCACGATGGGTCCTCCCAAATGTTGAATGATGTTAAAATTTAGCAAGTGACGACAGCAGCCATCATGTTAAAATCCATGTGGGAGCTTATCAAATATTACTTTCCTCTGTGTTCTTATGATACTGTGAGGAAGGAAAGCTATATAATGTCCTCTGAGGATTTATGTTCTATCATTGTAGTGTTGTCTGCATTGAACGATGCTGATGTGTCATAAATGATAAAGCTTACAAACGTTTTTACATTTTCAAACATTTGAATCTACAGGAAATAAAGTAGCCCACAGTGGTAAACTCAGGTCTGTACTTTATTGAATATTCAGAAGAGAGGGAACATGTCCAGGTCACATGAATCTGAATCTGACATCGCTTCAGCTCTATGAACATCAGCAGTGTGCTTAACATCTAACAGAATGGTGTTAACAGTGACTCTCTTCTCAGAACAGTAATTAATTACTGAGTCACTAATACGGCATTAATTAAGTCTATGTAAGGGATAAGGTACAGACTTAGCCTTGCCCCTAACAGAAAAACACAAGCCACAGAGAAGAAGGAAGAAATGCTAAATTTAACAATAGGCACTTTAGCTACCTTATGTCCTAACATAATCAACATGATAAATTCAACAAAGTAAGTTGCACATTTTCTTTTACATGTGTTGAAAAAGCAATTGTGTATCTATATAAGCTGTGTATCTTTAAGTATCAGCAATTAGAAAGTTATGATAAAAAAAAAAAATCTGTTATGTTCCAAGCAATGAAAGTTTAAACTGATTGTGAAGCTGTGAAGTACAACTCTACACATCTACCGTTGCAGACTGTAAACTCATCGATTCAAACAAACAAAAAAAATCTATCTCTTATTTTTTTCTAAATATAGTACTTGAAGCAATTCAGCATATTTTAACAAGGTGATGTACCTGCACGATTCTTCAATTTTTGGGTTGTATCCACAGGATTGAATGCACTTATCACAAGTCGCTTTGGTAAAAAGGCGTCAGCTAAAAAAATTAAACGTAAATGTAATTTACAAACCAGTTTGAGAAGAAGGCTGCGCATAGAATCACCATGATCTAATAGCCTATATAGAAAATGACATATACAGTCACTTTATTACACCATCAATTATCCTGGTCCTTCTGGGTTTGAATTCATCATTTAGCACGTTAAGGCTAAAATGGGGTGTTACGTTCTTTAAACTTTAAATGTAAACACATATCCATATTAACAGACCAAGAATCTAACAAGCCCTCGTCATTGCTCTTATTCAACTGGATGCAGGTACACATAATTGGATTGTTGTTGAGCCCAGAAGCCGGGGTAAACAGGCTCAGTGAATTTGGTGTGAAAGGTGTAGATGTGACTCAGTGTGTTAGTGGAAACTCTGTAGTAGGACAGAGTGCCAGCAGGCCAGTCCAGATACACCCCAACTCTGTTGCAGCCAGAGGGAAAAGGACTTTGTGACACCTTACCATTATGCCATGCAGCAAGTACGGATTCTGGATATTTAGGGGAAACATAGTGGCCAAAACACCACGATATGGCATTACATCCAAACTGACTCTGTGAACTGTCTGCTTTTCTTTCAATCTCATTGTATGCAGCTGCTGCATAAACAGATTCATCAGAACTATCACTCCATTCTACCTCCCAGTAATGGCGCCCAGTTAACTTCTCTCCGCACAAAACCTGCGGACTCGTATCAAACCTCTCTGGGTGATCAGGATATTTCTGTTGCCTTTTTGTTTCCCTCAGACAGAGTGAGGTAGTTGTTTGCAGTGTTTGGGTCCAGGGTGAGATCACAGGCATCTGATGGAGAGACCAAAACAAAAGTTATTGTTCGTCATTGGTCAAACAGGTTTCTGGAGCAGAGTCATTTGTACAGCATATTTCTGACTCAAAAAAGCATAGAAAATAACTTACACCAGATCAAATCTCTTCTGTCTGTGATCGTCTCCACAGGAGGGAGGTCAGGCTTCGAAAAATCCTCAGTGACGAGAATGCCGTCCTTGTAATGGTAGATGGTTGCTCCTTTGTATTTCTCATTTGCAACGGCTACTACCAGGAAACAGAATCTGCTGCTGTTCTTCAAGGCGTTGGCAACACCATGGAAATCTTTGGCTATTTCTCTCATTTTGGTTAAAACTTCATCTGAGTAGTACCACTGGTCTTCATTGGTGCTTCCTAATTTAGGTGAATCCAAGTAGTTGGCCATCGCATCAAGGTAGGGGTCAGCACTCTCCAGGGAGGTGAAAACAAAGCACAGAGCCTCCTCTACACCTGCAGCAAGAACCTCTCTGTCCAGCTCTGACTGATTTTTGACGATCTTTGTTCCCTTCATGGTATCTACACAGGACCTGATGACGTTGATTTCTCTCTCTTTATCATCCAGCCACTTGGTTAGTTTTTCATGACTGAATGGTGACTTGTCTCTGTCCTCAAAGAGTTGTTTTGCTGAGCTCTCATCTTCTTTACCTTCACGGATGGAGGGAAGTTTCTTCGCCAGCGTCTGCTGGAGGTTAGATTCATAGTAATCACACAATTTTTGGAAACTGCGTAACTCTTCTTGAATGTGTGGAAAATTCTCGATCACTTTGTCGACCAGAGAATCGTTGCATCTCATTCCTGTTTCCCTTAAATCTTCTAGAGCATCTTGAGCCTTTCTTACAAGGCCAGCACTGATCCCACTCATCAGCTCAGCAGCTTCTGAATAGAAATTCTTCAGTGGCATCAGCCAGACCGTCACTGGAACAGCTTTCTCTCCACTTTTTCCCAGTAGCTTTGGAAGTTCCACATAGGTCTTCACTGCATCTTCAAATGTTGCAGGGTTACTTTCAAGAATGAAGTCTCCATAGAATTTGCAGGAGAATTTCTCAGTCAGGGCTTTTTCTTCATCAGTCAGCTTGATGTCAACTTTCCCCTCAACATTAAATGTGGGAATCTTCTTTATCACAGCTTCCATGTTGCCCTGGATGTCCTGAACGCTGCTGGCTTCTAACTTCTCACTGTCAAATACAAAGAAAGCATCTGCCCCATAAAGGATGCCTGTGACTACATGTGTTGCCAAACCCTTCTGAATTACATCTATCTGTTGAGTGTCCATCGTTTCAAGGTGAGACACTGACAACTCTTTGAAGTTGGTGGTAGCTTTGTACTGACACGTCACTCTGCTCTGATTGTGATATTTCTTCTTATCATTCAGATACTTGGCAGATCCTCCAACTTCAATCAGTCCACTCAGGAAACTGGCCTTCAGAGAAGCATCAATATCCAGCAGGAGGAGGACTTGGATTCAATGGTGTCAGACGCAGAAATTTCAAACGCACTACTGTGCTGAGACCTTTCAGTTGTCTTCTCTTGTAGAGTTTTATCATCCCACAATCTCAAACCTATAGAAATTGGAAAACATCAGTTATCTGATAAAGCGGGGAAATAATTTCGTTAATATAAAGTCACACAAAGCTAATGGTCATTTAGATATCTGCATGTTGCAGCGTCTTATCCTGCCAGCAGCTAATATATTTGTTGCTTGATTCATTCTTTGACATGAACCTAATTAGTTCAAACCTCGAAGGGGGAGCAAAAACCTTGAAATTATTAATCACATATTGGTTTATAACTCAAGTTGTACTTCAGATGATGTCATGATAAGATGTTATTTGCTATATGGACATCTTTGTTTAAATTAGACATTTTTACATTGTAATGATCAAACAAGTATGTGATTTGTCTTACTGTACTCCTTCTTTAAACAGAATTAAACTAGATTAGGTGACTGTGCTGAGCTTTGAGAAGCCTTAAACCCGCTCATTGCTGCCTGCCATTGCTGAACTACTTGCTTCTGTTGACCATGAAAGGTTTGAACCTGGAATTGCCGCTTGCAGCTATATTTAATAAAGAAATCATAGGGTTGAGGGGCTATGGTATGCTTAACAACACAATGATAAAACTTCCTGTATGTGATTCAGACTTTAGATTAAAAGGGGAGAATTTGAAAACATTTTACGACAGTTCAGTATTATAGTATAGTATTTTTGAAAACACAAAGTGGATTCTCATCGTGGCCTCTGCTCTGAAGTTGCTCTGGTGCTCGCTGTGTGTGTGTGTGTGTGTGTGTGTGTGTGTTGTCAGGTGGACGAGCTCTCACGCAAACAAAGGCATGAAGCCAGAGAGCACAGGTGAGGAGAAAGAAACACTGGCAAGGCTTCATGCACAAAAGTACACCAAAACCATGACTAATCTCACTCCCTGGTTTCTTCAGTACGAAAATAACTGACCTCAAAGATACTTATTTTTCACTAATTTAAAACCAATCCCCATTCAGAGCTGGGTTTCACAGGGCAACCTTAGTCTGGGGCTTTTGTAAAATGGCTCCACGGGCTGAAATTCGGCAACTATAATGACAATTCAATTTTCTTATTCATCGCAGAATAATATATCAGCCACCACTATGCATCCTTAAAATCGTTAACTAGTAAATGGTCCAAACAACATTATAGAATTACAAAGCATTTGCTAATTCTATTTATAGTACTGGTGAGTGTTAAATAGGTGAGGTTAAAACAGTGTTACTGCTTTATGAAATCATTTCAAAGTTCCTGTTAGCAGAGCTGTGACAGGCAGATATATTTAGAAATATTTCTTTAATTAGAGTGTAGTCTAAGTCAAGGCTTACCAGGGATCAGTTGATCTTTCCGAGCATCATAGAGCATTCCTGGGGTGAAAGGTCGACCCAGGGCAGAAACCTTCATCATATCTGAGGGCATTTCTCCAACCTGTTGAGAAATGTCACCTAAGTGACCACACAGCCTTCAGTGCTTAATTTAAACTTTCTTAAGTAGTGCGAGTGTTTAGAGTTTATAACACTGAGAATTAGCTCTTCTCCTTCACACAAAAAAGGACTACAAAGATAAAAGACAGAAAGACTGTAAATTAATGTGCGTAGAAATGCAGCATTTCCCTGTAGACACTAGTCTGACAGTGATAGTTTTACACAGATTAGAGTTCAGTACAAGTCTAAATATATTATATCTGTTTTTGTCACCCTTTTTGTCTGTCCCAGTTTGTCCTCACCTGATGAAGTTGTGTAGATCAGCTGAGTTGTGTGCGAGTCTTGACTTCCAACTGGAACTTCCAGTCTGATGGTCTGTGATGACTTATATCCTGTCAGATACTCTGTTCTACTGACTCCTCCCATGACACGCCTCCAGACATGAGTACAACTATTTATTAATGTAACAGGCACCAGGCATGAGGTCTGTAGTCAGATTATAATTTTGTTCTGTAAAGAACAGGGAAATAATAAAGACAGGTAACAGGTAGTGTGCAAAAATTCAGAAAATTAGACAAACAGTCAGTGCCTCCATATCAGGTACAGGATATGTGTTGTCCCCGTGTCCACTTAAAACCAATTCAAATACTATGACACAATTTTATCCGATCAACCATAAAAACCTGGAGGACACTATACAACATCTGAAATCCTCCTCCTGCTTCCTTAATATTCTGCCAACAGGCTTCTTCAAAAATGTTTCAAATTGCATGGCCTCAGATCTTCTACAAACTGTAAACACGTCTCTTCTCTCAGGTGTCTTCCCGCAGACCCTGAAAACTGCAGTCATCAAGCCACTCTTAAAAAAGAACAGCCTAGACACATCACTAATGAATAATTATAGGCGCATATCAAACCTCCCGTTTTTAAGTAAAATCATTGACAAAGCTGTTTTTCAATAACTGAACAACTTCTTGGCACTAAACAACTGTTTTTATGTCTTCCAGTCAGGTTTTCGACCACACCACAGCACCAAGACTGCTTTTGTCAAGGTCTTCAATGACATCCACTTAAACACGGACAGTGGCAGAATCTCAGTCTTAGTATTACTGGATCTCAGTGCTGCATTCGACATGGTCGACCACAACATATTATTAGACCGACTGGAAAACTGGGTGGGACTTTCTGGCACAGTACTAAACTGGTTTGAATTCTACTTAAAGAACTGGGACTACTTTGTGTCTATACGTAATTACACATCTGAGCGGGCAAAAATGACATGAGGACTTCCCCAAGGCTCCATTCTGGGGCCTCTTCTGTTGAACATCTTCATGCTTCCACTGGCTCAGATTATGGAAAACAACAAAATAAGTTACCATAATTATGTAGACGACACACAAATTTACATAACCATATCACCACGGGACTATGGTCCAATACAAGCACTGAGTAAGTGCATGGAACAAATCGACGATTGGATGTGCCAGAACTTTCTTCAGTTAAACAAAGACAAAACTGAGGTAATTCCCTGATACCGTGACATCAGCTTCAAATCGGCTGTGTTAAAAACCACGGACCAAGCCAGAAATCTTGACGTAGTCATGGACTCAGACCTGAATTTCTACAGCCACATTAAGACTATTACAAAGTCAGCCTACTATCACTTCAAGAATATATCAAGGATTAAAGGACTCATGTCTCAGCAGGATTTGGAAAGACTTGTCCATGCATTTATCTTCAGTAGACTCAACTGTTGTTGTCCTTACAGGTCTCCCTAAAAAATCAATCAGACAGCTGCAGCTGATTCAGAATGCTGCTGCTCGAATCCTCACTAAGACCAAGAAACAGGACCACATCAGTCCAGCTCTGAGGTCTTTGCACTGGCTTCCTGTCTGTCAAAGAACTGATTTCAAAAAAGCACTGAATGGTTTAGGACCAAAATACATTTCTGATCTTCTGTTACATTATGAACCATCCAGACCGCTCTGATCGTGTGAGACAGGTCTGCTTTCTGTCCTCAGAGTCAAAACTAAACATGGAGAAGCAGCGTTTAGTTTTTATGCACCATATATCTGTAGCAAACTCCCAGAAAACTCTTTTTTGACTTTTCTGTTTGCCACTGCCTTTTATCAAATCAAATAATTATTCGTTATTTACACTGCACTATAACTTTCATTCTTGTATTTTATACCTGTCTTATTGTATTTCAGCTTGTTTTATTTTCTATTCTCCTGGCTCTTTAATGACTGTTTTTAATTGTATATGAGTGTCCTTTTTGTGGTGTGTTTCTTTTGCACTTTGTCTCTATGCTTTTGGTGTCTTGTGTGAAGCACTTTGAATTGCCTTGTTGCTGAAATGTGCTATGTAAATAAACTTGCCTTGCCTTGTCTCATCTTTGCTGCTCTGGTACTCTCACTCAGACATTTTGGGAAATAGAGTTAGATGAGAAGATTGATACCACTCTTATATCTGTATGTTAAATATGAAACTACAGGTAGTAGCTGGTTAGCTTATCTGAGCACAAAGACTGGAAGCAGAGGGAAACAGCTAGCCCAAAAATATACCTACCAGCACCGTGAAAGCTTATTAAGTCTTTACACTATGCTAAGCTAATCGCCTCCAATCTATAACTCCATATTTAGAGAACAGACATGAAAGTGGTATCAATCTTCTCGTCTAACTCTCAGCAAGAAAGCGAAAAAGCCTACAGTATTTTCCAAAATGCCAAACTATTCTTTTAACCGGCTCCACTGATCTGTACTGTTGTGCAGCAGTTCCGATCAATAATGCGCAATGTAACCTAAAAATGAAATCACTTATACCTTCATTGATCTTCATTTACCTGCTTGTTAACTGCTTTAATTGAGCCTTACACTATCTTGTTTACAAGTAGGATTTGTTGGTTGCTGTTTGTATACACAACGTTCAAAGTTGGCCCCTCCTCCCTGGCTCAAAGTGCATACACTTCTGGTGGTCCCACATGCTTACGATCTGGCAACTGAGAGAGAGTCCTGCCCCTCATACCCTGCGTGCTGTTATTGGTTAGGGGCTACACACCACTGCCCAAAGGTTGATGCAAAGAAACATCCCGAGCACAGTAAAACAAGAAAATCCAGGCAGAGGGCAGGGTCTCTGTAGATACAGACACTGCCACACACTTCTAGTGAGTCATAAGTGATGATTGAGAGGGATTATTTTTGTATGAGTCTATACATCGTTTTCTAGGAAAATCCTACTCGTTATGCCTTTAAGAGACAGAGTGACAGATACAGAGTGAAAACAAAAAAACATGGAATAGACAAAAAAGAATATCATTATTAAGATTTATACACGTATACAAATCATAGGAAGCAGTGAGACAGAAAAAGAGGAAGTGTGTCATCATTATTCATATTTATATGATTAAACAAATGACATGACACAGATGAAAAAGAGAAGAAAAAGGGGGGTGGAAGATAAAGTGGATCAGAGCGTGATGACAGGAGCATCATCATTTACAATTATGTAAATGTTAATCATAAAAAACGTTGAGTGATGATACGAGGATGAGGAGTTTGTTTGTGTGTGTGTGTGTGTGTGTGTGTGTGTCACCTGTCATGTTGCAGTAGACCAGCTGGGGTTTGATTGGTCCGCTGCCGTCCACGTCGATATAAAAATGTCCCGACGTGTTGCCGTTGTGTTTGTACGCCTCGCAGGACTGTTCGTACACAGCTGGGAGGAAAATAATGAGATCAGCTGCAGGGTGAATCACATCAACTTCAACACATCAGCTGGCAGACGCACACAGGAGCTCTGAGGGGATGAAGATCACACACTGTGGAGGATTATGGGTGCTGCTTCATATGTATGTATCCCCACCGAATCACTGTCTCATAACCTGAGGAAAATCATCTGAAGTTTCATTTCTCCAGCAGCGTCCCATAAAGTGAAGATTAATCCAACTGGAGAGGACAGTAATGACTGATGGGAGTACAAAGACTCAATAAATACAACTTTAGACCTTTATCAGCCCGTCCTCTTCCTCCCTCCTCTNNCTGTCTCACACACACAGCAGTGCATCCTCTGCAGTCAAAGAATCGAGCCCTTAAAGTCAAATCCACATCTAGAGGTTCCCACACTCTGCTCACCTGTTTACCTCTCTTCTTCTCTGCAGCCAAAGGCCTTTTATTCATCACATTCCCTCAGTGTGGTTAGAAAAAGGTTTCCACAGAAACATCAGCAATAAAAACGAGATGTGAGAAACTTTCCTCTTCTGGTCTCGAGGATTTGACTCGAGGGAATCAGCACAGAACCAGTAAATCTCACCTAGCTCGCCTCACTGCTGCGGTTTCATTTATTCAATGAGCATTTGGTAGTTTACTCACAGCTACAGTCTCATTAACCTCCATGATATCACTCACGCACAAACAGGTTTTATAAATATTCTGCAGTGGAGGCAAAAATACTCAGTAGGCACCACATGAAACTCACAAAGGGGTCGGTTTATTTGAAAACTGTCCCCAGGCTGCATCCAAAACAAAAACCAAGAAACACTCTGTTTTTTTCAGTCATAATTCACAATTTGCAGCAGCTTCACTAAAAGGGAAAACCCTGAACAACTGTAATTACTGAGCAATATGGCTGGTAAGTGCATCTGTGATTGGCAACCCCAGAATTACAGGTTTCCTGCGTATTGAAGTTCAACTGGAAAAGTCTTTTAAATACCCTTTACATGAATGATGGAGAGAGCTGACATGTAAATCAAAGTGGCAACACAGAACATTACTAGCACTCTCCAGGTTGCTTTTATTCATTTTTTTCATTTCTGTCATATTTGTTCATCATGTTTTCTTTTCAGTTTGCCTCCTTGCTGACATTACTAGATGTAAAAGTAACTATATGTCAAAGGAAATTCATTAACTGCCCTTCTTGCACTGTTTCTCTCGCAGTTTGCCTCTCACTTGATTCTAATTTCCATTTTATCTGTCATAGCTCTCTAAATCTTGCTCTTTCCCTCTGAAAATCAGTCTCCACACAATATCTCCTAGAAATTAAATTTAAGTATATACCACAGATTAGCAACAGCTATACATTTTGGAGGAAACATAATGCTGCCCTGATTATATTTCATATCAACACAATTAGGAAACATTTTTGCAAAATGTTGACTGGTAATATATACTGTAATTAATTTCATGTTAAAAACATTTAACACACAGCAAACCTGGGGGCAAAATAATATTTCAGCAGAGGAGTGTTGGTCGATTTCTGGGAATCTGTGCAAAATATAATGGAACTGCCAGTGTCATCTGCTGAGTGCTCTGTACCTGATGGCTACTTGAAGGCAACGGCCAGGACACATACACAAAGCAAAGAGAGTGGGGGTAACTGGTGGGTCATCAGGGGCTGACAGCGCTCTAATGGTTCAATCTGGCCCTACTCTCCATTGATTACCATATGTGCTGATGTTTGACTGACTTGTGACTTACAGCTGTGGCAGGTTGCTCCACTGTAGCCGCTGTCAGAGCAGTTACAGTGGAAGATGGTCCAGGACTGACTGCAGCGGCCGCCATGTTCACACCGACTCGGAGAGCACCTGAGAGACAGAGAGAGTCAAGAAGTCGCCAAAGTTTATTGCAAAGTTTCTCAAGAGTAAATCCTGATAGACATGTGTGTGGGAGGAACATGAAGGATTTATTTTCGCCAAAAAAACAACAAAAGGAAAATGTTATTATATTATTTTATATATACTGAGACAGCAGATTTGAAAAATCAATTTGCTTGTTCTGGCAGCTTGAACATTTGGAAACAATTCTGCTGGTTTTACTGCCAAAAACCTTTCAAAGAGGACAAAAGCAGTCGATGCCAATAGACACCTTTCATCCGTTATTGTCAAGAGAAGTTAACTTTTCTTTGTTTGTTTGTTTGAAAAAGCAGCTGAAGCATCTTTTATGTTTCAGCTGAGTCATTTATCTTACAATGAGTGAGCAGGCTCAGTGTGTTTGTGGACACTTTGACAGGAAAAACTGTCTATCAGGCTCAAACCTTGACCTTTTGGGGTTACTTTATAGATGATACTAGATAGTGATGATTGGCAAAAAATGCTTTCAAACTCTCACCTTCCTCACAAAAACAAAGTGCGCTTGAAATAAATTTAAAACTAAGTCTGTTACATAAAGCCTTTTCATTAAATAGACAGAAAGCATTTCAAAATATGTTTACTCAAACATGTTATTCAATTCATTGGCCTAACGTGTGTAGGAGGGTCAGGAATAATGTAACTAGAGGAAAGAGAAAATATTTAATTTTTAATATTCAGAGGAGGTCATATTTTCCATTTAGGCAACATGTTGTGGGAGGTTGTTGAATTGAAAAAAATCTCTCTGAAACATTCATTTCTAATATTGTTACTGTTGGAAAGACAATTCAGCTGAACCACTGCTCACCCTTCTTCAGGAAGATTAAAAGTCATTTCACTTCCTCACAGTTTTCTTTCAGTTGAAGTTTTTAAGAGAAAACTTTCTTTCTGACAGAGAACATTAAAGATATCTTGGCTTTCTTGATTCCAGATTATGAGACTAGGTGAAGTAACTCCTTAAAATATGCTTCTTCAGTGTTTAAAGTTGGGTTCTTGATTCACCCAGAGCTTATTCTGACATGATATAAAATGTAGTTTACTGTGTCAGACCCTGTGTACAAGGACTTCTCTCAGTTTATCTGATTAAACATAGCTCAGCGTCTGGTCTACACTGTCAAAGACATTAAGTGACCTCATTCTGCTGAATTGGGAATGAGAAAAACAAACATACAAAGAGGACAAAAAAAAGATACCAGCTGTATTTCTAAAAATAGTTGGATGCACCTTGGTTGCTAAGTGTTACCCTGCCTGAGGAAACATGTTGCCTGTCTGCATGTTACATTACAACATCTTCACTCTGTGTGCACTTTTTTGTTGACTTGTGGGCTCCAGGAGCTTTGATAAATATTATTTTCAAACTGTCATTTTATTGATCCTGTCTTGGCCTCTTTTGAAACCCCTCTTTCTTTGTGCATCTGACTAAGATAGCAGTATTTTTATCCACATGTGTCGCTTCCATGGCAGATTCCTTCAGCAGGGTGTGATTCACACACACACACACACACACACACATAAAAAAACATAATAATAACCACTTCACTCCAATCCCATCTCATCATTCCTCAGTTCTGCCTTTGTGAGTTTGTACACTGTGTTTGTGTGATGGTACTTGGGGGGCTGGTTGTCTACCTGCTTCTGTATTTAGAAATTGTAACTACTGGATGTAAATGTATGTGACAGTGTTTGAGTGTGTGTTTGCCCAAACCCAGGCAGGAAAATTGAAGAGAAAATAGATGACTGTACAGAATCTGCAACCTCCGCCTTATTTAGATAAAAGCCCTGACTCAGCAGCCTGTCAGCCTGCTACAGTGTGTTTTTTTTACCTCCAGTTATCTCTATACTGGTTTAATCTAAAGTGAGCTAGTTAGCATTCACATTAGACCGCTGGCTGCTGCTGTCTTATCTTTTATGTTGAGTTTTAGTGTATAAGCAGTGACATCTCTCTGTTAGAAACACTAACTGATGATGATGATGATGATGATGATGCTGATGCTGTTGCTGCTGATGATGATGACAAAGATGCATTTGAAGAAAAAGGAAAAGGAAAGGGAAAAGGAGACTTGACTTCTACTCTCTTTTAATCAAGCACCAGTCACAACATTGTTTATCACACAGAAAAGGAATACAAGAAATAAAGATCCCAAACCATCCACCCCTCCTCCCAAATGCACACACACACACCCCAGACACCTATATCATGAAAACATAACACTGATAGCTTCTGACAACCAGTTTCTCCCGCAGAGACAAAACAATGCAGTGTCACAGATGGATAACCAGTTGAGTCCCTTTCAGACTGCAAACAGCCTCATCTAAACCACACATCCATTGAAATGTCATTCACAGAAACACAGTATTCATACTTAGCCCTAAGGCGCCCACAGACCAGCCCTTTAAACACTAACTCAGCCTCCATCAGCCCACTATCCCTCAGCTCCTTGTGAGACATGTGGCCAATTTAGCCCAAACAAAAAAAAAATCAACAGAACTCTTTAACTTCTGTCACAGAGTACATTGGTCCCAGTGCTGGAGAGAATCCCACTCCCATCTTCCCTCAGACTGTGCACCATGCTTTTTGATGACAGTCAATTAAAAACCCAGTGGTGGAAGAAGTATTCAGATCCTTTAGTACTAATATCACACTGTGGAAATATTCCACTACAAGCAAAAGTATGTATTATCATAAATATTGACTTCATGTATCTAAAGTAAAAGTACTTATTGTTCAGTAAAATGTTCCCTGTTACTGTTTTACTATTATATCTGATATATTATTATTATTATTATTAGATATTACTGCTGCATTAATGTGTATGTGGCATTTTACTGTTGTAGATTTTTAAAGTTGAGCTAATTTGAACTATTTTATATATATATTGTTGGGTAGTTAAATCTACAGCAATGCCTCATTGTCTATAAGATCATCATATGTTTGTAGCGTCGCTGTCCTGTGAGAACCGCGTATCTCTAACAAGTCAACTTTTCATGAGCTCGGAAAAACAGCCTGTCTTCAGTTTTGTGACGATGTATTTCCCAGCTAATCCAAGGAGGAGATACATGGTTGTCATGGACAGGAAGAGTATGAAAAATTGTAATCTGTAAAGTAACTAAAGCTGTAAGACAAATGTAGGGGAGTAAAAAGTACAATATTTGCAAATGTACTTAGCTACATCCCACCACTGTAAAAACATGTTACACAGATTCAGGCGTGTGGGCGGCTGTGGCTCAGGAGGTAGAGCCACTAATCGGAAGGTCGGCGGTTCGATCCCCGGCTCCTCCAGTGCTCCTCCAGTCTGCATGTCGAAGGGGCCTTGGGCAAGCTACTAAGCTACTAAACTGCTGAACCCCAAATTGCTCCCGAAGGCTGTGCCACTGGCGTGTGTATGTGAGAGAATGAGATTAGATTACCACCTGATGAGGTGGTTGGCATGGCAGCCTTCCCCATCAGTGTATGATTGTGTGTGTGGATGGGGTGAATGGTGCCTGTAGTGTAAAGTGCCTTGAGTGGTCGTAAGACTAGAAGTACAGTCCATTACCATTTAACATTTACAAAATACACAGCCCTTCTCCACATTTGGATTTAAAACATTACAACCCTGTATGACAACCTCTACCGAAGAGATGAACATTCCCTTTCGCCTCCTCAATGTCCTGCATGATTGGACACCAGAGTNNNNTAGAGTACGCTGTTATATCAATAAGTGAAAAGACAATTATTAAAATGAAAATGTAAAAACTAATTACTGTAATGATGTTGACAGCAATGAAAGTCAAAAAAACACACATGCACCCTGACACACATCTTAACACTGATTATGTGTGTTACGCTAACATTTTTATGAGGTGACCTGAAATAAGCAGGCAGGTTTGGTATCACACAAGGTGTTGAACTGATGGAGAGGCTCTTTATGGGTTTGGGCTCCATTTGTGTTGTTAATGGAGTGTTTGCTATGGCTAATAATACTCTTTGCTACTGGCAACAATAACACACACACACACACACACATACACACAAGTGTAGATATAATAACCTGCTCTGAAGTATGACCACCACATTGAAGCTGTGTCGGTGAGTCCATTTTCCACCTGACTTTACAGTGCAATATATCCCATGGGCCCAAAATTCAATCAGCAGGATTATAGCGAGAGAGCATATGGTAGATTTTTTTTCTCTCTTTACTGGAAAACAGGATTTTTTTTCTAGGTTTGTGTCAGTGAGCAGTCAGATCTGTGCATGAACTGTATTCTGCTGAATAACAATCTGATGAATGCAGAAACAAGGAGACATTTAATTAAAACCACTCAAGCAGATTCTCCTTATCTCGTGAAGATATGTGGTTGGTTCTATATTAGTGTGTATGTTGGTGTTTACATCCAGTTTACCGTACATGTGGTATGTGTGTGTTTGTGTGTGTGTGTGTGTGTGTGTGTGCTATGCCCTAGAGGCAGGTTTATAATTGCTGTAATTGTCTCATTAATTGTGCTCATATTTGGCGTGACACCAAAACAGCAAACAATTTGTTCTACGCTCCCTCCCTCATCTCTCTCTCTCTCTCATCTCCTGAGGCTGAAGTTATCGCTCTGATCCTGCTTCGTTAGTGATGATATATGTATTTATACTTTCATTTATCATCTTAACATAAATTACTTACAATGAAAATATTTATTATGAGGTCCAAAATTGCTCTCGGTTCAATTCATTTTAATTCAACTTAAGATGCTTTAGTTACAATCTAATGCAACTTTGGTTGCATTAGTATTCATGTATCTAAAATCTAATCAAGAGTTTAAAGAAAATTAACATGGCAAAAATCAATTAATATCTATTAATAGATGTATTCTGTTGCTTCGATTGGGGCTTTTAGATCATCACCCATGATAATTCGTTTTTATCATTTTTGTCCTTCAATCATTGAAGAAGGTGTTGAGAATTTGAGAAGAAGTGCATCTCTGTTTCTGTCCCTCATGCCAGAAAAAAACTCATTAACTCTCTTTTTGCCTCTTGTCTTTTTGTGTCCTCCTTTTTATAGCCATTTAATGGTCTTTGTTTCTCTCTGTCCCTATCATACATCACTGCAGCTATTGCAAGATGTTGACATAGTAATGGCTGTACAATCCAAATCCCAGCCCCAGCCCACCTTTTTATTTAACATATCTTTATTTCTTTCTATATGGAGATGAGTCCATTGGAAATTACATTTATATGATGTAACTTGACATTATTTGCCCACACATTACTATAATTGCATTTATTACTCATGTATGGCTCTAGGTGCCAATTAAAGACATAGACATGGAGAGGAAGCAGACAACAGAAGGGCTACACAACATATCCTCATGTGGACGTCTGAACACTACACTCAAAAGTGATTGTTGAACATCTCTTTTCAAAATTGTGGTCATTAGTCAGCTGTTATAACAGCCTCTACTTTTTGGAAAAAAGGCTTGAATGTGGACAGGTGTGTCCACACACTTTTGGCCATACAGTATGTTGTACATGAGTGGCGCAGTGGGTTCTAGTAGGAAAAGAGAAAAGTCCGAACAGCTGACTGGCAGATATCAGCAGGAATACAATTGTCACACCTCCAGCCTCCACTGAACAATAATTGTGAATTTCACAAGGGAGGCACTTTGAGTGTGTGTGCAGGCTTATGATTGTTTGTCTGTATCTGTGTGTGTTCTGGATGGTGCAGTCTCTCTCTCAAATGCCGCCTCACTTCACCTCACAAATGCATGACTCTGACAGCAAAGAAAAGGAAAGAAAAATTATGTTTCAAAACAACAAAAAATTGTATGACAAAACAATCAAGGACCGAAGAAACATTTCTGCTTAAGATCCAACAAAACACACTGCTATTTGACAGAACAACAACGCTGCCATTGCTTTCTGTCAAATCACCTTTTTGTGTTTAGTTTTACCACACCACGCCTGGGAAGCACTGTTTATTGAGTTCTGCTTCGAAGCTGCAGGAGAAAGAATTTTCTGTCTAGAGTTTTCTGCCTAATTCAGATATCCAAATAGGTAAAAGACAAAAAAAACCCATAAAAAAATAAATAATACAATGCAAAATAAGTCCTTATGTAATGGTATGATTCTGTCCATCAGCAAATCATATCAATTAAATAAAATCAATCCATTAACTCATTAATTATGACTAATTCCCAACTGGCTTTATTTATCCTTTGCCGACAACAACAACAAAAGTATGTTTGACGTACATGGATGTATCTCTACCATGTACAATGCAGTAATTTAACATATCTAATGACGTTCTCACAATGATGTCTGGGATCATTGGATCTAAATTTAAGGGATATACTGACTTTATAAATACTACTTCTTGTACTCCTGGAAATATTTTAATATTTCAATGTTTTCAGGGAACAGCTGCAGATCTTTATTTTCTCTCTCTGTTTTATGGTCTTCAAAGTAGCTACTCTTCTCACCAGGATGGCCAAGTGGTTAAGGTGCAAGATGCAATGGACACCTCTTACAACAGTTGTGTTTCAGTGCTCTTGAGTCATGTATTGGACAGATACAGTAACAGCAGACATTTTGTCATCACATTGTTGATTTTTTTGCTTTTAACAATAAGCAACTGAAGTCACCAGGATGGCCGAGTGGTTAAGGCGTTGGACTTAAGATCCAATGGGCAATAGCCCTCGTGGGTTCAAGCCCCACTCCTGGTAATCTCTCAATCATCACTACGATATCTGTAAAATGAGCAGTTTGGCTCAAAACCCTGCTAGTATTTGTATTCAACATGCAAAGACATCTGTGTTTTCATACTCTTGTTGGGCAGATAACAGCAGGGAATTTCATCATCACCAAACAGCAGAAGTCACCAAGACAACTGAGTTAAGCTGTTAAGTTTAAGATCCACTGATCAGATGTCCTTCTGGGTTCAAACGGTAATAAAAAGTAATAAAAGTATTCATTTAATCTCAGTGCAGTTTAGTTTTTGGGACAAATATATTGACTTGCAGTTTCAAGTACTACTTTCTGTTAATCTCTTTATCTTCACAAGGTTGTTTTTTTTGACCTGTTGAGCTGTTTTTCCCATCTCACCAGGATGGCTGAGAGGTTAAGGTGTTGCACTGAAGATGCAATGGACACAAGTCCTCGTGGGTTCAAATCCCAGTTTTGATTACCGGTAGTGGATTGGAAATAATGCTTAAACTTAAAAAAAAGACACACATTAATTGTGCCTGTGTGGTCTGACAAGGAAATGTCAAAATTCATTCATGCAGCCTCATAAAATGGGTCCTGCTGGAAGCTTTATCTGATGTTGCTACTTCTTAGTCTAAATTGGACAGTGCAACATGGCTCATATAATAGCATCCTCCGTGCTGGACTCCGAGTCTCCATTCCCTCAAAGGTCAGCACTGTCAGGACGGTTTACAATTGGTTAGCGTCTCAATTTGTGTGTCAAAGTAAGCCAAAGCTCTGTGCTGATTTACTCCACTTCTGTGAGCAAATGTACTGATCATGGCAACTGAATTCTGTCCAAAATTTCACAGTTTGAATGCTGATGTGATGAAGCTCTATGGGCTGTGCAGAATATTAGGGGAAGGTTACATCAGATGTCTTAACAAATGCTGATGAGTAATGTTTTGGAAACTGACCTGTCGATGATTCCGCACATGTCAATCTGCAGGTTGCTGTAGATTCCCAGCTGCTTTTGCTGCACCATGATGAGGTCCACGTTTTGGGTGTCCAGAGTTAAGAGACGCATGCAGCCCTGGAAGACATTAAAGGGGTTTCTGCATTCCTGCCTGTCGTCTTCAGCGGGACAACCTGAAGAGAAGAGAGAGGGAACATCAGTTAGAAATTATCTAACCAAACAATAAAACTATCATGGCACACAAAACAAGTTTTAAGAGATAAACTGACACTTTTGAATATTATCACTCTTGTCTAAGAAATATCATGTAAATCGACATGCACAATGAAATAAACTTTTCTTTCTGGTGATTACTCTGTGTAAACACAATGTCATTCAATTAATTTTAGATCTTACATCAGTCTAGTGTTCAGCTACTTCCACATGGCTGTTAGATGCTCGAAAGGGTTTAATTTCTAAGAAAGATACAGTTGACCTGTTCTACTCTTACCACCAAAGAAGAGGTGACTTTCTATGGTGACAGGAAATGAAGGGCTGGCTTGAGCGCTGCCTCCTTCCTCTTTATCCACAGTGATGCTCAGACGACCTCGTCTGGAATTCAGCTCCACCGAATGCCACTGACCGTCATTCAGAGCAGAACCTGGGAACCAAAATACCCATTAACACACACTGCCGAAAATTCGATTTTTTCCCCATGTGTTCATGGCTGCACATCGAGCCGTTAAGACCTGCAGCAGATGTTGGTGGTGAAAGATTTTTTTTCAAGGCTGAAGCAAAGCATGAGCACTCATGTAGCAATGACCAAATTAGATATCCTATCACACCACAACCTGAAACACGTACACCAAATTGCCATTTGGGAACAGCTTGTAAATCATGTCTTTCTCGCACTGAAAGAATATTTAGAAGGATATTATCAGTCACGACTAAAAATGGTTTGGCAAATGCATAAAGATTGCCTGCCGGTGGGTAGACTTGGTACAAATGGATTGCAAGAACCATGGGGGGCTGGTGGGTGCAGATCACACAGGCGTCAACTTTACTTCTTGCATCCTCCATGCGACTGGCCCGCAACATGTATCAGCAGGGCTGTGCCTGCCTTGTGAATCTGTATGTTGCTAGGAGTTAAGGGAATAGATCAGTATCAATAGATCAATATCTCATTATCGCCTCTATTTTTCTTAATGACAATACTGTGCTCAAGAACAAACCCCAGTCATTTTGCAGTGCCATCGGCTGCACAACGTTCTGCCACAGTGATGTGTGACCAGAGCTTTGGCAATAAGGATAATACAATAGCTCATAAGGTAAACACTGGATTTTTAAAGTCCACTTGTTAGAGACTTTATTAGAGAGAGAGAGAGAGAGAGAGAGAGAGAGAGAGAGAGAGAGAGAGAGAGCTTATGTGTCCTTGTTGGTTCAAACCTTAGCCCCAATTTATTAGAGAAACGTTTAGTTTGCTAAGGGTGCATCTGAGGGTGTAGGGGTGAGGGGTTTGGCTTCAGACTGACCTGCAGTGACCTCCAGCAGCGCCCTGCCAGCTTTATGAATCTGTAGCCGGAGTCTGGCCTCACTCAGGTACAGCCAGACCACGCCCCCTCCCTGAGGCAGGTCAAAGGTGAGCAGAAGCCCCGCCTTGTTCCACGTCCTGAACTGGAACCCCACGGACACGCCCCCTGACGAGGAGGCCGTCGCCCCCGGCAACTGGAGAAAGCTCTTGGGGCC
>NTHP01000303.1:782806-799464 GCA_003416845.1 Oplegnathus fasciatus
TGGACTATATAAATAAAACTGACTTGACTTGACTTGAATCTGTTAACAATGGCAGGTGAGAAGTTCTTGTTTTTCTCCTGTTGATGTTAATGTGCATTCTTCACTCAAGATGGCTCCTTTACTTCAAAGTCTGTCCAATTTACAAGATTTTTTTTACACAAAACATTACAAACATTACTGTATTACTCTTCTCTTCAGTCTTTCCCCTCAAAGTAAAAAAGAAGAAAAAAAGAAGAAGAAAAGAAAAAACATCCCCTCTGATGGTCTTCAGCACTCTAAGCTGAAAGTTGATCCAACAGCTCTGCCATCAACTTTTCCTCTGACAGACTCTGTGAGCTCGACTTACTAATACACAGGAGTTGAAAAACACTTTGACTGGAATTGTGCTCAGTTTACGTAGAGTGTCAGATCAACATGTTTTTAAGCTGTGAGACATCGTTCTCTGCTCTCTCAGAGAAGATCCTCAGTGCTGCGATTAGCTGGATTCCCTCCATACGAGAAAATTGCCTCGGCTCGACTTCTAATCAAAAGCGCTTCTCTGCACCACTGTAACAACTGTGGTTTTAGCTTACACAAGTGTCCTTGCTCACACGGGTTACCATCTTTTTACATATTTGATTTGGTGTACGGCTCACTGGGAAACTGGCTCTCTGTGCTGACAGGATTCATCACTGTGTTTTCTTTTTACACAAACAAGATCAAAACTACTTAGTATTCCTGTGGCTGTATACTGAACCATGTACCATCACCACGGTGGGACAAATACAAAGTCCGACACAACACTTGTGTGATAGGAAAACACTGAAGGAGAGTGCTGTGTCTACCAGGAGGTGGGAGGTGATGCCTCACTGCCTCTGCTGTCCATCTGACTGATTTTTTCATTAATCAACTCTACAGAGACCAGCTGAGCTTCTGACATTACACTGAAAGTCGCACTTTGGGAGGTACTTATGATGTATGCCTGCAACTCTGAACAATATTCTATGTAGGACTTCTGATTTATGAAAATGTAACACTGTTATAGTAGTTTTTATTTAACCTAAAGACTGCAGCAGGTATCCGCGTATATTGCTCAGAGGGATTAATAAAGTACTTCTTCTTAAATTAAACCAGAGAGGAGGCACATGAAATGAACTGGTATAGTATTTGCTCAGAATTAAAACCTGCCCAGTCCTGTGTTAAATCACTGGTTAATAAGATTCTTTGAACTGGAAAGATGTTCAAACTATGCTTCTGATGTTGTGTCACATCGTTGTCAGCTATCTAGCAAGCTGAATGAAAGTGTCCTTAACTTGAATTTGACACTAAATTAGCAACAAAAAAACAAAGTCAATTCACACAAACTTTCATTTACGTCACTTTGTGTGCGTCACCTCTGATTTGAATAAACCTTATTGGGATTGGCAGCCAAACTAGCAAGTCGCTAGGCAGTGCGTAAATAAATGTGTCAGTCTTAAAGGAAAATTGTGACATTTTGGGGCGTACGCTTTGCTTTCTTGCTGAGAGTTAGATGAGAGGATTGATACCACTCTCACATCTGTATGCCAAGTATGAAGCTACTGCCAGCAGCTGGCTAACTTAGCTTAGCATAAAGACGGGAAGCAGGGGCAAACAGCTTGCCTGGCTTTCTCTCTCCAAAGGTAACAGTGATTAAAACATCGCTTGGCACATAAATCGGCAAATTGTCGTCTTTACATTTTTGTTTTTGTACAGATTAAACAAGCAAGATGCAACTGTTGAACTGTCTAAAATGTTCCTTTAATGTCTAATAACACTCAACATGTAATAAAAAGCGTCAGAACATACTGAATGCATCTTTTGTCTTCCATGAACACTACTCTTAACACCACTTCAAGTCATCAAATTTCTTCTCCTCTCTTTATTGTCACTCTCCACTGCATATTGTTTATTAAAAGGGCAAATTATTAAATGCATTCTTGAAAAAGTCAAGATGAGATTGAACATGTGCGTAAAAGCACCGCAGCTTTGAATTTTGGTTCAGCAGACACACTGGAATTTTTCCTCATTGATTTTAGTGCTCCAGACTGCACCGCCTGGTCTCGCCTGGGCCAGGAAAGTGACGCTCTGCTGCCTCTTTGTCCATCAACAGCAGCTTAAGTGTTTTGGCAACAGGTCCGCACAGTCAGCACAGCTCTTTCATTGGTTCATCCATTATTAATGAAGAGTCAAAGGCTCCTGATGACTGTGATTATCTCCTCAGGATGGACTGATCCCTGCAGATCAACGCTGCTAAACACCAGATCCACTGTAAATATCACTGTGGTAGTACAGGAAAATGGGCTGTAATGAACCTGAATGGTGTTCATTTCAACATCTATTACCTGACACTGTAGTACTGTTTGTGCACTTGTGTAGCAGTACTTAAAGTGGTACTCTCTCACACCTGTTCTACTTGTTTTAAATGGTTGAAAATAAATACACTTTTACTGTCTTCTGTTTGGCCGTATCTAGATTGTCCGGTTAAACTACATTGTTTTAAAAGAAGTGTTTATCAGAGATAAGTCCTAATGTCTTTCTGCCAGTGTGACAAGTTAAAAGACAATACTCTCAAGTTAGAGGGATAGTAAATTCAAGGTCTGTAATAAGATTAAAATGATCATACATTCATTTATAATGGTTGACAAAAGTAATAATATTTTGCTTAAATACAGTGACAATTCATTATGTTTAAAAAGCTGAAAGCTATGTATGTTTGAATTGTTTATTTCCTTATTATTTTACTTCAGCTGTGGTCATGTCATCAGCGATCAGCTGAATAGTTTCTCTCTGGTAGCCTGAGATTGAATGCTCAGCCTGAGATAGTCATAATTTGCAAACATTTAGCAACGAGACTGTCTGCTGTTCCTGTTCTAATGTCTCCCTGTTGATACTATAATATGTTACAGTAAACTGTTTTGGTACTTTTTACTTCAGTATGGACTCACCCCTATACTGTCTTCCTGTCTGTACTGTTTCCAGTTGTGTCCCGTGTCGCTGAACATCAGCAGGTAGGACCTCAGCCAATCAGAGCTGCCGTAGCGGCCCTGCGTAGCAACAGCAGTGATCTTGGTCCGCTCACCCAGGTCGACCTCCAACCACTGATACCTGTCTGAGGTGAGAGGAGACCAACCTCCAGCTCCTGCAGGGAGAGAAAAAAATAAAGAGAAGATTGATTTATGTCTTTTCAATCTACAAGGCAAAAGATGTAATAAGCCTTTGAGTCACCTGTGTATATACGTGTATATATGTGTGAGGAATGAATTGCCTGACCTTTAAGTCTTAACTAAGATCAGATTTTGTTGTTAGAGCCAAAATAAAGCACATTTCTGTGAAACACGTACAATAGTTTAAAACCCATTTCAGTGCAATAATTGAACACAGTGTCGTGTATTTCGCTTCTTGTGCTGGAACAGATGATTGGTTTCATTCAAAGACACTGCAGGAGTTCTTTAATGTAGGAAACTGAATTGAAACAATGTAAGGCGCTCAGATTGTTACTGTGTATTATGCACAATGTTTCCTAATAGCCATTTTAGACACAGTGCATGTTGGAGTTCATTTGTCTTCATAAATCAAAAGAAGACATTCGGCAGAATGAAAACTGCTAATTCTGAACAATTTTCCAATTTACAAACCTGCAGCCTCCACAGCTTTTCATGCTGGTTTGACATTTGTCTTTGGACTGAGATTTTTTTTTCTTTGAGACAATGCAATGCTGTTTAGCAGATGTTGTGGATGACAGTCTTTCTTACTTTCTCAGCACACAAATGCACCATTATCCATCACTTCTAATCTGTAATTTTAACTGTCATTATACAATAAAGGATTGCACAAAGAAATGCAATTTAGTCACTACCTTGCCACACACACAGAAAATGTATAAATAAGACAAAGATGATAACTTTATAGTATAGTAGATAGTTTTTAAAAAATAAACTATGTAATTAAATAGAACATTTTCAGTTGCTGTTTAATAAGGCTGTATATTACATAAAGCACCCAAATGGCTTAGATGAGAACAAGACTAGAGACTACAGTCAACAGTCAAACCAGCGGCTCTGTGAGGCTCTGGCGCAGAAATGCTTCAAGCTACATGCTAACATCAGTATGCTAATGTAGGATACAACCCAGAGACAGTTTAATGTGTGTAGCCTTACACACCAACCTCAAAGGTTAAAACGCCAAGGAAATAGCATTCCTTTCCCACAGCTGTAAATTAGTTGCTGTGCCTGGTATAACCTCCAGAGCTTTGACTCACTTCCCCACAGAAGAACATTTCTCAAAATGGGATTAAAAGGGAAAATAATCCAACATTACTGCTGGGCCAGCAGAACAGGAAAATAGAACCATAATACTAAAATGTGTGTCTGAACACATTTCGTTACAGCCTGCATTACAATTGGCTTCCCCAAACGTGATTCTTTATCACCACTTTTACCAAGCTGCTTCCAATGACGGCCACAAACTTTCTGTTTGGTTTATTCATTTGTCTGCTGCATATTTCCCTGCCAAACTCCAGTTATGTTTTCACCTATTTCCTTCATTGTAGTGTCATTGTATGTGTAATTAGTGTTGTATCATGTCATTGTTGTGTCAGTTTTTGTTAATAGTGGTAGTAACGAATGTTTTATATATATAAAGTCTTTGGTGTAGTTGTCCTTAACTTACTCTCGGTCACTTTACGCATGCAATGGTTTTTGTTTCTACATTACCTGAGTTCAAGTTAATTCTTTCCCAAAGTTAATTTGTGCGTGGCTGATCACCAAGAGCAACTGTTTATTGGTATTATTTGGCTGACTGTGAGATTATATCGCTGGACTAATAATTAAGGTGGTTCCGCTTAATAATTCTGATTAACGCTATATTTCCCAAACTGAGGTAATCCCCTACACTAACATGCTCATAAGGACAATGCTTCTTACTTAGACTAATTAGCACTACACAAACTACAAGTACAGTTAAGGGAATGTCATTAGTTTTGTCATTCCAATTCATCCTGAGGGGAAGTGAATATCTGTACAAAATTTCATGAAAATGCATCTGGTAGTTGGTGAGATATTTCAGCGTGAACCAAAAACCAAAAATTGTTGGTCCCTCCATAGAGCCATGCTGCTAGCGTAGCTAAAAATCTACTTTTGGATACCAATCTCATCACCTGTTGTATTGCAAGTTATTTTGTATTGACGCAATGTAGTTAACTTTTGGTGTACCCTGTCTTTAAACCAATTGCCTTTTGACAGCCACAAGAGAGACGATGCATAATTTGCCTGTTCTTTGTAAAGCTGCAAAATGGCCGCTCCAGGAGATGCATCTGGTGTTTTTTGATGTTTATGATTTCAAACACTGAAACATTTTCTATTCTCAAATGTTGTGACATCCTCATGGCGAGATCCTGCACTTGCATCTTCTTTGACCTCATTGCTGAGATGTTTTCCTGGATTTAGTTTATGACAAACAATTTTGCACCACACATTATTGTGTAATACATTTCCAAAACAAAACATCATCAATAAGAGGTTGCAGTGCTATGCATTGATTCGTTGCATAAAATGCCACACCATTTGCATCCTTTCCCAAATATAGCATTGCTAAGAGGCTGTGGTGTGATGTATTGATTAGTTGTACAGTTTGCTTACAAGTCTGGATCCTTTGCTATATAAAATATCATCAATAGGAGGTTGTTGTGCCAAGCATTGATTCGTTTTATAGTACCCCTGCAGGTTTGTATCCTTTCCCGTATTACATCACCAGTAAAGAGCAGTGTTGTGACATATTGATCGGTTGTATTCTGGGTCAATAGGTTGAGAAAACACAAAGAGGGTTTGGTGAAACATGCTGATAAGTTCTAAAAAAGTTCAGTTTTTTCAATAGGCTGGGAGCATTTCCTATGTAGGTAGTACTGCCCAGTTGCACATTATGCTAGTAACAATGTATCTTATCCCAAAACACTTTCAGTACAGGCAGTGGTGTTATTGATTCGCCACACACAAGCCCACTGTCATTAAATTTGTCTGTGTTTTCAGACACAGAGACACCTGTTACAAGAGCACGAAGGAGCCAGAATGTGTGAGTATGTTTGTGCTCAGTGGGACACTGGTCAGCAGCCTCCTCCTTCAGTATTGTCCATCTGGCGTTTGAGCTCTGAGGCGTCGCTTTGGCCTGACAAAGCACTTTCAAGTGCACACACAAACACACACACACAAATAAAGAGAGCGGGGCACAAATGGCACAAATAGCATTAATACAGAGAGAGGAAGACAGGAGGAGAGACTGCACACACACCCTGACACTGGGAGTTGACAAGCTCTTGGAAAGCATTAAAAGGACAAACAGACAACAAACAGTGTAAATGTCACTTGTTCTCATGTTACCATGCTGTTGTCTGCTTTTTGTTGTAGCAGCAGGAAGCATTTTGAAACAAAGCTACAAACAGAATTCATCATAAGCCTCCAGAGGACAGTACAGAGCTGTTCAATTTTGGTATAGGAGCTTGAGTCAGAACTGAGGGCAATGTGATGCCCGTGGGCCTAGGAAGCCTTTTTGCCACACAAATCCATCACAAAAGAATCGTCTGTAAGACATTGCTTTGTTATTTGTGTGGTCCAGCAGTCGGCCAAACAGCTAATGTCATATGGGCCCACCAGGTGTGTTGAAGTGTTGAAACTTTCATGCACTGAACATAGATCAACTGGTAAATTGAGAGTTTCACATTCAAGCTCAGCTTCCTCCTTACCATGATTCTCAAGTACAGTACAATGCCTCCATCAATACTGATAGTAAACCAATCTGGCTCTTCTCACGCTCATTTTTACGCTACTTAAGCCCAAAAGTATTTGAACTCCCTCATGTTGGCCTGCCACTCACTCCTAACTTGAAGAGGGCAATCCACCATCTTCCAACAGAGAACCATAGGGTCAGACTTAGAGGTGCTGACACTTATCCCAACTGATTCACATTCAGCAGCAACAACCTGATGGAAGTCTCAGTCTGAAGCCAACAAATAACACATTGTTCTTGCAAGAGTCCAGAGTTGCATCGTCCTACTGAATCTGACATCGTCAATTGACTTGAGCCTCCTTCTCAGCACCCTGGCACTGCCCAGCTTTCCCAGGACACTTTGTTCTTACTTCACAAGCACTTCAATACATACTACAATTAGGGGTCTGCATATGAAGACGCATTCCACACATGCGAACTAGAAAACAAGATGGCCACCCCATGACAGCAAAAAGAAGTGCTCCTTTGTTGTATTTGGCTGAACAAGAAGAAAAAGTCTAAAAAAAAGAAAATTGTGTGTGTGACCACTTAAATACAGTACATACAGTGCACTAGCATCCAGTTTGCTTTTCTAGCGCATGTTCAGTTGCCGCGCTTTTAGTGCGTACAGTCTGCAAGGTCACAAATTTTGGGGTGGCATAAAGACGTGCACACAGGTGTACACAGGTGTCAGCACAAACCATTGTGGACTTGAGCAGATGATGAAATTTATGTCACTCAGGCACCCGCTGCCATGCGGATTTGCCAAGCATGAATTGGCCTTCATTCCTTCTTGGACCTTCACAGACTCACAGCTTCCAGAGATTCCCACTAGACAAATACCATGTAACCGTAATGCCACTGGTTCAAGTCCACGTCATATGCTTCTGTTTTCCTGTTTCCCGAGGCTCTCTTCTGTGAGGTGTCCAATAAATGCAAAATGACAAACAAGCAAATAAAATGAATAAAAATCAAGAGGGAAAGGCTTACATTTCAGGGTAAATTAAGGGTAAACACTACATGTTGGGTACTGGAATCTAGTTGCAGCAAAAGGTCAGCTCTGTTGCACATGCACCTGTAGTAATCAATATTTAGATTGAGATCAATATTTAGATTGGTATTTTGGTTAAATTAAAGATTATGGTTAAATCTTTATTAATTCGTTGTTCATGTGTTGAATCAATAGTTTCTTCCCACCTTGAGGGTGGGCAGCACAATTGGAAACTGGAAAATAATTGCCATATTCCCTTATTTTTGTTACCAGTCAAAAATGCCTCTGAACACTGTGCGGTGTCTGGTCGAGGAGAAAAGCTCAGCAGTGAAAATGGATCAGTGTCGGTCTGTTGGCTGGTGGAGTCTGATCTTTAAAGAGCTAAAGGCCAAAGCTAATAAGCACTTGACTAACAGACGTGTCCAGTGACAGAAGAACAGAAAAGAGCAGACACTCTGACCTTTACTCGTGAAAATTAGACTGGGGAAGAAAAGAGAAAGAGATCCGAGGGAAACGACTAAGAGACCAAGAGGCATTACAAAGATTTACTTTGTCCACCCTGTCGGATATATTTGAAACAGAAGAGAACTGATGGCTGATGGTCTGAACACTTCCTGTCACGGCTGTCACTTTAAATCAAAGAGATCTCCCTGGTTTCTTTCTCCCCTAGTGTCTGTCAAGGAACCGACTCTAACCATCCCGTGAAATGTAGTTACAGTTAATGACGGTCAGGAGCGCTGCTCTGCCACCCAATTAGAATGCCAAACTCTCCTATGCTATGACTTTACCAATCAGGGAACAGTGAAACAGTTGCCAGTGGAAACATAAAGCTCATTATCTTGCATCTGATTCTACCACAGCAATGGCAGAGTGGCGCTAACCTCCATTTTATCCTCTGTGTGGAATTCGTTTTTATTTAGATTTTAACATGTCCAAACATGTGCTGTCATGCAAATTTATAGATCTGACTTCACCACACAGGCAAATTTAAAAATCATGTTTTAAATTTGTACTTCACATGAAGGGAAGCACTTAGATACCTCAGCTGGATATATACTTGGGTTATGGGAGTTATACCACAGCAACGGCTATGCTGTTGTCATGTTGACACCTGCTCTGTCTCCCTTTCTCCCCCATTCAGTCTCAGACTCCCCCTCTCTTCCCCTCACTCCTGCATCTATGGTGCGTTCCATTTGAACTGGGAAGTTGTAATTTCCAAGTTCCCAGTCGGAAATTTCAACTGGAACACCCCCTGAGGTCAGATTTCCGACTCAGAAAGTCTGGACCCCGACCCCAACCTGGACCTCAAAATTCACGATGGCTGCTCCATGCATCAACATATGTGAAAGCTGTAGTAATACACTGTTTTTAGTACTTCTGTCTTATTTGTGTCTCATTACACACAGTACTGTCCAACTTCTATCTGTGGACATGTTGCTACAGTGTTTGTATGCGCAAAATACCACATAATGCGTTGTTATCAACTGGTATTGCTAACAATGGCTAAACTGGCTAGAGCAGACCCCACTTGCCCCACCCCGTGAAATAAGGTTTTCCAACTTGTTGTACGGGAACGCGATCAACTCAGGTGTGACGTCATTCCCAGCTTCGAGTTCCGACGTCCGAGGTAAATGGAACGCAGCAATATTATGGATCTCTCTAGATCTTGTCATTCCCCACTGTCCACCAGATGTCCTCAGAGTTACCAGTCACCTGCTCACCTGCACACTTGTCCCTCATTTCCTCATTGGACCACACCTGTGCTCTGTTCCCTCATTAAGTCTTAGTATATATACCAGGGACTTTTCCTCTCCCCTCTGTCAACGTGGCTGTACTGCCATCATATCAAGTAATTTCTCAGTGTTCTATGTTCTTCTGCCTGTTCCCTGTTTTGCCTGTTGCCTTCTCCGACTGTGTTTAAAGACCTTCTGCCTGTCTGTGACCAGCCTCTACCCTAAAGTCCCTTTAATCCAATCGGCTCTGCCAGTGTGCCTGCATTTGGGTCCTCTTCCCTGCTGCCTGTAGCTTGAACTATGACAGCTGTGGGCCATGCAGAGGCTACTCCTCAACAATGTAATTACAGGTTACAGAAATACCACATGGAGACCGCAAGGACCACAGTTGGTTAGCTTGGACTGCTTGCGTTCTCCCCGACAAGTTTCTGATGCCGGTGGAGATTGTTGATAGCCGAGTCAACATAAAGCTGAAAGCTCACCAATGTTCTCCTTTTCATAGTTTTTGATTCCATTTCTGCAATTGCCTCACTATCGATAAATGAAAGAATGTAAACATGATTGCTTTTGGGGTGTATAGTTAAAGCACGATGCGACATGATGACGACTCATCCATGGTGATCTAGATGGTGGTATATCTAGACAAGCTGACATCAGTGTCCAAGAAAAAAATGGATGTTTCAATGAGCATCATTTGCCACCAGTATTCTCAATATATTTAAAATTATATGCTTTCCTATGCACAAATTTCAAATTACTGCATGTTCAGCTGTGCACTGACTAAAAGATTCCTCTAGGTTACACTAGCAATGTATTTTCCCTGTATTTAATACCAAAAGACGTTCCTTTCCACGAAATTTCCTGTAAATTATTACAAATTATTGGCAAATGATGGACCAGTAAAATAAAGCGTTACCAATTAAATGATGCCTTAGTTTTCCACTAAAAGTCCCATTGTCAAATAATTGATGTTAGTATGATAGTATATACAGCATGATATACAGTATACTTTACTAATTTAATTTATCTTGGAAGATAAAGGGCAAATTCTGTTTCTTGAGGTAGGTTTACTGCTCTCTTCATCCCTGATACTTGGGGATAGTAATGCACTTCCCCTGTAAGGATTCTGACACCTGAAACCAACCAATTTGTCTCTCTCTTGTTATTAGAGCAGTACAGGTAGTGTATGTAACAGGTGAGGATGAGAGCCAGTCAGGCTGCACAGCTCTCCTTCTGCTTTACTGTTGAAGGGAAACCAAGCTTGACGAGAGTACGCCCTGGACAGCGGCTTCACTATAAGGAACAGATGGATGGATAAGTAAAGAAGGGACTGCTGAATCATTAATAATGCACCGATATTCCACCTGACAGGTACAGAGGAAGGACGGGGACATACAAAGAGAGAGACGTGAGTGAAATGAAGAGTCAAGAGGCAAGCCGTTATAATGAGAGACAGGTAGAAAAGTGAACAGACAGTGCAAGGGACAGACAGGTAGCTGAAAGGAAAGGAAGCGAGACAGGTAACAGGCAGACTGTTTGTTTAATATAGGCCTGGAGTGAGAGCTCATAATTTCCATGAGAATACCAAGCTTGGGTGGTAATTTCAGCAGCACGATAACATGTCAGAGGCACAGAGAGTCTAATGGGCCCGATGCAGCAGGAGGCTGAAAAACATTTGATGTTTCCTGCAGGCAAAGTACAACACATTTCCATTCCAGTTTCAAGTGTAACGTTGGAACTTTACATTACAATAAAGTACACACTGAACACACACATTTAAATCAATACTTGATTAGTCGGCAATCCATACACACAACCAGAACAGGTTCCAATTAAAGTTTAATTCCACTTTTACATCTCATTCATTTAGAAGGTGATTACTGTGGCACAATCATTCTTTTTAAAGTCTATTCCAGCATAATTGCAGTGGCATCACTGATAATTGTCAGTGTTGCCCGAGAAAAGAAAACGTTTAAACACGAAGACTGCTATTAACTTTTGGCAGGAAGACAGAGCTGGCTAATTAGTTCTTACCGATGAAAATATGACTGCAGACGGAGTGAATCTTATGATTACAACAGAACACAGTCTGTACAGAAGAACAGAAGACAATTTAAAAGATGATCATTTAAAGCAAGGAAGACAGACAGATGGAAAGGGAAAGAAAAGAGAAATAGAGAATGAATGGTGGGGGACAAATGAAAGATAAAAAGTGAAAATGGGAACTCAAAGTGAAGAATAGGACGGGCTGCGGATCAAAACAGAACGGTGGGCAGCCCAAAATAGTGAGTCATTCATCCGGCAGGTTCTTGGTGAAAGAGACATTCATCTCCAATCAGCTGCCTGCCAGAGCTTTTCAGCCAATTCTGAGCTCAGATGTAAAAATGATGTGCATGCACAAAATATTGAGTGTGCCACCTTTCAAAAGAAACTGCAATGTATAAAAAAAGAATATGTGTGTATCTCCACGCATGCTTTACGCCAGACACAAACACATTTGTCACTGCTGAGCTGCGTGTGATAAAACAATGTGGCAAAAAAGAACTTCAGAGAGGGAATTTGTCGACATTTCAGCTGAAGCCCTTATCTGTTCAGAATGTCATAATCTGTTAGGCACACCATAGGTCTCAACGAAGTCCCACTAAGTAGCACAGACTGTTTCAACTGGCTGCAATTACGCAAAGGCTGGTGCCAGATGGAGGAAACAACAACTCTGCTTTATGTTAAGCAAGATTAAGTGGAGTTAGTTAACATCCATGAAAAGGATAGAGTGGGCAATGGGCTCGTGCATTTGTGTGAATTCAGGGGTGGGGTGGGGGGCTCCGTATGTATATTTTTGGTGTTCTAACCTTGTGTCCTCAAGTTTGACGGTAGAAAATGAGGTCAGTGAGTAACTACAGTGCAACTGTTTTGTCTGTGTTTGAATAATTAATGTCTTATTTACTTATATCGAGAAGTCAAAACACAGCTATGCTTGCTTTAGATCAACCAATCAAGATCAAGCAAGTCCAGTTGCCTTTTGACTTCACACTTCCAGACGCACCATGACCTGGAAGACTGATAATATTCAGATATATTTTCTTACATATCTTTGTCTATATCTGCCAGTGCAGTTAGAATAATTCATGCAAATCAAGTATTTTCTGACTTCTCTTTCTTGATTCATGTGCAGCAACCTAAATAATTTTGTGAAATTATTATTTCTTGTTTCAACATACAGGCACTTACTAAAATTCTTCTATTTGAAACAACCATTTTTGAATTATTGTCTTTTTTTTTTTTCTTTTTTAAGCTGCTGATGAAAATATCCCGACAGGGCCAGGACACCGAAGTACATACTACCATCACGTTTGGTATGGTGTTCCCCATGTGAGCGTGTTATGAATATTACAACACCCACCATGTGCACATTTTACTAATGCATCACTGCCAGTGGCCGCCATATCATATGAAACAAATAAGTCACTGCTGACTAGCCTTCAACAACACACTATATGTTACTCTACTGTAAATGTAAGATACGATTACAACACAATACCATCATTTGTTTTAAACAGTGACAACTTTTTAGTCTGTTAGCACCAGCTGTACCGATCCTGTTGATTCAGATAAACTTACATCTACACATAGTATTAATGTATGATCAGACTCTGCACCAGACCCTTTATACAGTCTATGGTCAGACTCAAGCCTCCAGTGTCATCAGATACACCAGTTTGAAGTCTAAAACACAACATCCCCTTGGTTTTTATAAAGTGTCTGTGGAGAAAACAGACACAGAGCTGCAGAGTTGCTGTAAAAAAAACAAACCCAAAGATATCCATCGCCTATTTGTACATAAACCTCTACAGTGAAGTGCATGATTAAATTTGGGCTACAGTCCATTGTTATGATAGAAATTCTAGGATGGTAAAGCCCATGTATAAAACACCTGTATTTATCTTATAGGTGGTATTCCAGGGCTCTGGTAATCTGTTCATTTAGCGAGTAAATGAACTGAAAGCAAAGCTGCTCCTCTGAGAACAACTGGAGGAGGCAGAGAGTTAGCGGCAGCAGCATGAGATGGTAATGAGATAGAGACGTTCATTTATTCATCGATTTCCTCAGCAAACAGCTGCAATCGTGCACTCTTTTCACCGTTAATACAGCTGGGGAGGAAATGTGACACAAAGAACTCCACTAATCTACCAACAACTAGAGCTAGATTTGAAAAATGCAGTAGTGAAGTGATGGGTGAGCTTGGTTATGATGCTATCAGCAGTAACTTGGTCATTCATTACACTCCCACTCCTAATCCCTACATTTTCTCATATTGACATGATTATTATTAATGAGAGGAACTCTGGTGAATCTTTGCACAGGCAGTCAGAGGATGTACGTACATCCAATCACCACCAACTGCAGGTTTGAAAAACCTGCTGGCACAGGTAAGTCATGGTTGTGTCCACCTGACGAATGTAAGTCCAATATTCACTCCGCTTTTAGCCCTGTTTTGGTCCCCACCAAATCCTGATATAAAATATCTGGCTCTTTAACTGAGCTTTTTCGCTGAAAACAGCTGCCGCGCTGAGAGTGAATGAGTACAGTAAATATGCGGGTCGTAGAACTAATGCAATGATCTGAAAATGATAAAAAAAGCTCCATAGAGCTCAGGGGAACTACAGAGTTGGGTAATAATTCTCTCACTAGAAGTGAGTCTTTTTACATCACACATAATATAACAAAATAACATCAAAAATATTGATTAGTGCACAATAACTCACAAAATATGTCCAGAAAAAATAAATAAACTTAAAGAAAGAGACATCATCTGTTCTTGACAGCTTATACGGGCTGTTTCATAGTCGTATTTAAAACTCTGGATCCCTCACTCACATCAGTATGTGATGACAGGCAGAGCGATGCTTCTGAGAGGATGAAAGAAGTCAAAAAGGTTGACCATGACTGTTACCAACCCACTGATAACGCAACAATGAATTCCTCCTAATCCCACCTCATCCTGTTTCCAGTGGCACCCGGTGTGCACTATGTACCTCCAACCACAAAAATACCCAGATTGCACTTTGCCCCCTGCACACTTGATTCACAAATCAGTCAAGAGTCACTGATGTTACTCCATCATCAAAAATGACTACGAGGGAAAAAGCATTTTTTGTAATATTCCTGTCATTTTAGTAACACGTGTTAAACAGACAAACTGTCTTTTATAGAGATGACAAAGTACATTAAATATGTTGGGCAGCTTTTCAGGGCCTGGTTCATGTGTAGATCAGCAAACACAAAGACAGCAGACTGGCAGAATTTAGCAGCAACGTTTAACACTTGACCATCACAGTAACTGAGGACTGAACAGTGTTCTGCAGGCTCTGCTCCCTTTAGTTTCCCAGGTGGTGAAAATCATCCAGATCTAGATCAAACCCATCTCACCCTCCCAGCTGATCCTGAGCTTTGATGTCGGGATAAAGCAGTGAAGCTCGTTCCCTACAGAAAGCTCCACAACAAACCATGATCTTCATTTTGTCAAAGCCTCACATCAGCATCCAGCACAGGATTCCCTGCTGGGTTTTCATGTTGGACGAACAAACAGCATTCATATTATCCTTCTGGCAACACAAACATCCCCTATAGGGAATAAAGACGGGACAAAAGCTATTGCTTGCACTCTTTTATTTTGTCGAGTCCCTTGGAAATGATTCTGATCCTCTGTCTCCCTCTAAACTAGTCACTGGTGATGAGATGTTTGTAAGTCTTTGAGAATCCAGTAAAAGCTTTCCTGTTTGTTAGGTTTTCTGCTATGTGGCCTGAGCTTAAACAAAGTCTTTCCAGCACTGAGCTCCAATGCTGCAGAACAACGCCTCAGTAACAGATGACTGCACTTCTCCTGATAAAAAACATCTGATACAGACAAAATGATCCAAGAGGTAATTTAAATAACCTTTGATCCACATTAAGTCGCATGTATAATTCTCTGAAGCAGCAGCAAAAACCCCTGCCAGCCTGCCATTTCCAGATGATCAAATCATGCTGCACATTCAAGTCAAATCCAGTGTTTAGTTCTCACTCATCTAACACGACATCCCAGTCTGTAATTCAGTCATTCTCAGCAGAAACTCTTTCTCACCGTCTCTCCTGTTGAGTTTGGCGAAGCCCGGCGCGTGACTGCTGGACAGCTGGGAGGAGCTTCTGAAGGATGATGGCGGCAGATTGGACACCAACGCGCTGTCACACACCTCTGTCAGCCAATCACAAAGAAGAAAAAAGCATACAAAGTTAGGACTTCACACTAATACCTACACTGTTTTGAAAATCCAATCTTTTTGAAATTCTGTGGCTACAAGCAAGCTGACAAGGATTAAACAGGCTGTTTGTTGACCAAAATGTTTGTAGAGTTTTTGTCTGAGAAAAAAAAATGGAGAACCTTTATTGGCTGTTCATGATAATCAATACATTTCCAATAATATATGCTCGTTTTTAGGGTTAAGGATTGTCACATAGCATGGTAACGACACAGCGGCTCTGACCTCCGCCCTCTTTATCAGTGGCTCTTTATAGTGTTTCTACAAAAGGAATCCCATATTGTATTGCAGCTGATCTTGTTGAGACACTACAGATGTTGATGTGAACGTACAGTAAATTGCATGCAATTGCGTGGTGATCTGTTTTTGTCCAAAGCAATCAGCAAATAAGAGTCTACATTATAGGAACACACAAATCAACCCATCAGTGTTTCAAAGACATGGCAGCTCCAAAAAGTTCCAGTAAAGTCTTCACCCAACATCCATTCAACAGCATTCATTCATCTTTCCAGAGACTTGGAATCGTGCAGATGGTTGACCAGAAGTACCACAACACTTATCCTGAGTGATGCAGAACTTAGAGGTTCATAAAAGCAGAATACCAGAAGTAATGGGGCAGGAGCATCACATTTTCTAGCCTCAATAGACACCATTGAGCAGCTGAAGAGGAATGGAGTTTTATCATTGAGCTGCAGGTTAATTGTCAGCTAAGTGAAAACAGGCATTTGACATTACGCTCCAGTCTCTCAGTGAACGGAAAGTAGCCAACACCAGTTGACAGAGGAATGTTTCCTCTCTTAGCATGAGTATAAACATTTTTATGGTTCAAAGTGGTAAAAGTAGACAGAAAGAAGCGTCCAAACTCTTCTCCAGAGTGAAAAA
>NTHP01000303.1:804199-846588 GCA_003416845.1 Oplegnathus fasciatus
CTGCAGAACTTCACCGACAAGAGCAGGAAACCATGATATTGACATTTGAGTAATGGTATATGGCTTTTCATCTCTATAAAATATCCTCCCATTAAATGAATGTTTAATCGTTTCTGGTACTTGAGGAGGATTTAGAGGGAGAGAAGGAGTCAAACCTCTCTCCTACAGCCCATCCATCCATCCACCGTGTCAGTTTTATCATTCGGGGTGAATAAACTGTGAATCTGACGGCAGTAAAAAGTCTCAAAAGATTTTTAAAAAAAATCTATGGAGTGCCGAGGCCTTGGCACTGTCAAGCACAATTAATCACCACTGACATGATAGGCAGACTAATACTTGGCACAGGCGAGACAGAGAGGCTGACCACGGCTCATTCACCTGCATTGTCCACTTCTTTACTGTTCTGCTGAATACCAAAGTGCCCACAGAGTCCATGACAGAGCTGGAGACCCTGAATACCGATGAGCTCCATCCATCACCTCAACAAACGGCAGCNAACAGAAGGTCCTGCACTTCAGAGCTCTGTAAGCCCCACAAACCCAGAGTTCAGTGCTTCCCAGTGTGAGCCGAGTCGACTTATTTAGCCATTCAGAGCGTGTAGCAGTAAGCAGGATAATGAGGCTCCAGCGATGGTTGTTTTTGCTCCAGAGCGCTAACAATCATCCTCAAGCAGAAAACGTCAATGTTCATTTTACTAATCCGCCCAACTCCTACCTCTAGTTTGACCTGAAGAGAGATCCAGCCAGGAAGTAGTGAAGAAATATAAAAATATTCTGTTTGTGTAACTTGAGGGAGCACAATGGGGTCTCTTAACAAGTTGACTTCAACTTTTGAGTTCAAGCTGCTCTAGGCAAGACTCTAATAAAAGACAGGAAGTGTATTAACATGAGTCTGTGCAGAGAGCAAGAGCATCCATCACCATAACTAAAATTCAAACTTGTATCTGTTTACCCCATTTCATGTCAGCTATCAGATACAAATACTGGCAGAACATCTTCTTGGTAGCTACACAAGAAGTTAGGGCTGCAACTAAAAAAAATAGCTATCGTAATTTCCCAGAGGCCAAGTTGTCTTTAAATAACTTTTGTCCAAAGTCCAAAACCTGAAGACATTCAAGTTATAATGATATAAAACAGAGAAAAGCAGCAAATCTTACAATTTTGCAAACAGGAAACAGTGAATGTTTAGCATTTTTTCTTGAAAAATTGACTTAAACGATTATTTTTTTGCCGATCCACTAATCCAGTAATCAACTAATCGTTTCAGCCCTACAGGAAATTATGAATTTAAAATATATAAGCAAAATTTACAACTGATGTTATAAGCCTTCATTTCTGAGCAATGGCGGGGTTTAAACACAAAAGCAAAGTGTATCTCAGGTGTTTCTAGAAGCTTGAACTACTGTAGCCAAACTGGCAAGCTAACCGATAACATGCTAGCCAACCAGAAACTTGCTGGCACAAGTCAGTCAGTTGTAGGCCTACTTTCTGTTTTCTCTGTACAGTGTCGTTTACTCACGTCTGGCATTTTGCTCATTAAATAATTTAATAAAGAGTTACTGAAGGAGAGAAAAAGCTCTCTGAGCTAACATGCCTGCTAACTGTCAGTTTGCAAACTTGTTCGTTTGGTTGCTAATTAAAGAAACATTCGTATGATTGACTGTAAAACTGGATGGTGCAACACGGCTAATAAGCTACAATAGTTTACTCCATTTGGGACTCCCCATTCCCTCAAAAGTCTTTAAAGCTATTGGTCAACGGCATAAATTTGCATGTCAGACTGCCACAAAACCAAACCCAGTTCAAATGTTCCCAATCCAACTTTAATTATGTCAAATAAGAGCTGTCATCTCATTTTTCAACTTACTCCAATATACTGTAGAGTTAAGAGAAAAAAGACTGACACACATCGCTAATGATTCACCTAACTAAATGCAAGACTTAACTTAATGTGCCCTCACTACAGTGGTTATTAGACTGAAACAAATGAGAAAAACAAAAATAATGACCTCATTAAAGAATCTGTGACAACATGCATCAGCTGTGGAGATGAACGGTAAACTAAAAATAACTGTAATACTTTTTTGTTTTCCTATCTAATTTATACAGCATGTTAGATTTATATCCTGGCTGTGATAGATAGAACAAGCTGATTAAAACTGCTGAATTATTCAACAGGAGCCAGTATCTGTTCTAAAGCTGCCTGTGGCCCGACTTGTTAATTGATTAATTGAAATGCAGAGCAGCGTACTGTGCTAACTAATACCCTGAAGGTAAGGACATGGCAGGAGCTCTCCTCTCCTAGTTTAATTAGCATTGCTTTGACACATAATTAATTGCACAGGATGAGAGAATCTGATCAAGCTTCACACCAGCATATGGCACCTACCAGCTACAGCCACACTGCAACTGCAAAGACCTCAACAGGTCATTTAATGTAGTTTATTCTCACATATATAAACTGACAATAGAGGAGTGATTTTAGGATTCTTAACATAAATCATCTGTAGATTATTTACACTTTTGCTGGGAACAGACCTTAAGACTACTGAAACCTACAAAGACTAGACACCCCATAAATAAAGGCTAAGAGTACAAAGGACAGGACTTTGATCGTAGTGGCACTTTCCTGCACCACAACAGAAACAGACATCTATCAAAAACAGTCTGACTTGCTGATTTATGCTGCAATTTGAGCTGTGGCTCTGCACTGAAACCTCCATGAACTGAAACATAAAATGGTCCAAGCACTCTTTCACCGTTTGGTTTCCAGGTTTTGGTAATATTCATTCCCAATGATGTCACCGGTACCAATTCCAGTTGTAAATACCAAACGCCATGAGAACGACAGGTTGTGATTTTAATCAGACGATTCGAACCTTTAAAGGAATATTTCAACATTTTGGGAAAACTACTAACTAATTACAACTTGTTAACTCAAAAAAAGTCGATTTTGCTTTTGTTAGTCTCTGAAGAAATTGTTGACATTTTAGGAAATAGCTTATTAGTTTCTTGCAGAGAGTTAGATGAGAAGATCGATACCACTTGCATGTCTGTACAGTAAATATGGTGCTACAGCCAGCAGCCGGTTAGCTTAGCATTGAGACAAGAAATAGGGGGAAACAGCTATTCTGGCTCTGTCAAATCCACCTACCAGCACCTCTAAAGCTCATTAATTAACATGGTATATGTCATCTCTGTCTGTCTGTGTGTCTGTCCTTCGATTATCTCGACAACCGTTCATCCGATCGACTTCACACTTGGCGGGTGTATTACTGAGGACCCAAGGAAGTGTGAAGTTGTTTGGATGACTGGTTTTCGAGAAAGCTGCAAGCAGCGATACAGCCCAAGCAGTCGGCCCATTCCTAACGGACACTGCACTAGTTTTTTTAATTTGTGAAGTGCCTTTGTTTTGTGTTAAATTGCTCTTTAAACACCACACAATGTATCATTTTAACACCAACACCAACCCACTCTGGAACGGACTAGGTCCAATGTGGACCAATCACTCATGATGCTCAAATAATAACAATAATCGAACCAGCAAATGTAATGTGTGTCCCCACCTTTAAGCAGTAGAATGAAGATTAAATCACTTAATAAGAAGGTCATTTTTCAGCAGTAGAAACCCGGCTCTCTAGCGAGACAAAGTCTAATAAAAGCTTTTCTCTTTGGTGTCAAAAGATCTGTCAGCATCACATGCTTTATAAATGCACATTAATGCATATGTACAGTGAGCAGCCCACACAAACAGCATCCTAATCCATACACCACTCTGCATTACACTACCGCTGCCTTTGAAAGGACAGAACGACCATCCTCATTGAGGCTCTTCACACTGAGCAACGGTGTGGGTGGCTGTGTGGGAGACAGACATCAACCAAATGAAGTGATCAAAACAGTGATGAGCCACATCACGGCAGCATTTAAAATCTCTTCATCTTTAAACTGCCAGATTTAAACTCAAACAGAGAGTTGGAACAAGCTGCGGAGAAACAAGACTTTCACCAGGATTCATTCAAACGCTGCTGAAGTCCAAAACATTCACTGTCAACCATAATGCTAGAATTATGCAGATTTAGAGGGAATGCTGCAGGCTACATCACTCGTACTAATGGCTCCAAGAGGAGATATGTATCATAAAATATCTACTAATCCACTAGCTGCAGTAAGTGAGTCATTTGAATATATTTGCCTCTTAATTGAAAATATCAACACATCTCCTTAGGAAAAAACAAGGTAATTTCCCTCTGTCATTCAGGCAAAAAGCACACAGCTATTCACATCATCCAGGCAGCTTAGCGAAATTGAATTATTTCAAAAGTGAGAAATTAAACTGAATGGGACTCTAGGGAGCCATAAAATGGAAAAGAAAAAGAAAATAGCACAGTTGAGTTGTAATGTAGAAAACACTGATGCCAGAACAGCAGAACCTTTTTCCTACATTTCACTGATCTAAATGTAATGTTTTCTTTATTGAGATGGAAGGACAGCCAAAGTGCAACAAGTGAGGACTTGTTGCAATCTGTCTCCTCCATGGGTAAAAGAAACCAGTGTTTACTGTTGGTAGACATGATACAAACCCTGGTTTCCAGTGTCTAAGTCAGTGTGTACACCCATCCTTCCACCTCAGCCTCCTCCCAGATGTTTTGCCATAGTATAACAATGTTGTGCTATCTCATATTAACGCAGTGCTGTCTTTTTCTCTGAAAGACTTTTTGCTTTCTTGACTGTTAGTGAGGAAGTCTTAGAAATCCCATGTTTTTGAACCACTAGTTTTGAGGTCCCCAAAATGTTTGTATCATCAACATTTTTCCTCCCACACGCACCGAGGTGACATGATACACAATTCTGCCAACTGTTGGGCAAGTTACTTGAAAAATGTGATCCATTGCACATTACATATTACTCACTGAAAAATAAATACTTTACTAATTACTCTATAGCACTCTGCACAACTCCAAAACCACCACAACTACACATCACATCTTCTGTATTTGACGTGTATAGAAATCAGCCCTGTCTCCTTGTTTGGAAGTACTTATTGACCATCAACAGCCAGCTGAGCCAACATGACTGCACGCTGCAGCACTCTGAAGACACAACATGGAAATATGACTGTGGCGGTACCTGGAGTCACATTTCTCCTCTTTTGGTAGATGGATTTGTAAAAATTGTAATACCCTAAAAAAGTAATCCCGGCACTGCTTAAGAGACAAAAAAGCTCTACGCTTACATACAGTATCTAGTACTGCTGTGTGTGTGTGTGTGGAGCTGCATCTACTGTACTTAGTTTTACATTGCAGCCATCCTCCCTCAGGAAACATTAGAAGATAACAGCTCTTTAAAAAAAAACTTCTCTGCAGATAAATTGATGTTCTCCAACTCCTCCTGCCTCTCAAACACTCAGAGCTCAGCTTTCCCGAGGCTGGAAACACAAAGGCCACTAAGATTTCTTTAACTAAGAAAGTTTCTGTCTTTTCCAGAAGTTGTGGAGACGAGCGTTGGTGCAGAAATACTAAACCTTCACAGGACAGTGTAATTGGGGGTAGATGGTGTTAAAATCATGACAGACCCCAATTAGGGCATTGCTCTGAAATGAAGGACATGGTGGTGAACATCTGTCATATAGCTTGTTGGCCACATCTTTCTCTGAACAGATTGTTCTTGAGAAGTCTGATGGAATAAAAACTTAAGCCCAAAGAGATCATTGTTGCCTGTTGCATGAACAGTAAAACTTTAGCAATTTAAAAATCTTGAATCAACCAGAGGAGTCTTTGCAGCTCATAGGAATAAAAAAAGAGACAAAACCAGATAACACATTAAACTGCTAAAGCACACTCTTCACACCAAAGAGACTCCATTTCCTATTCAGAAAGATACTGGTGGTGACGGTGGTGGTTAGGGAGCAGAGGATTGTAGGTGGCTTTGCTCCAGACCAGTATTACACACATTTGTTCTCTGCCTGCCTTTAATTTAATCTTTTGCTAGAACTTGAAGTTTTTTATCTCTGTGTTGATAATGCACGTCACAGAAAATACATTTTTTTCTTGCTTGGTATGGTGGGATAAAATCTATCACACTGTCAAGACTCGAAAACCTCCAGCAGCTACACTCTGCTCCCTAAGTCCAGTCCAGTTAGAGTACATCTGTTCACATGAGATGTAATTGTTTTTCCAGACTATGTTTATGATGATAACTGATAAAGAATAAAATCCCTGTAGGACCATTATCTTATCTCTTGCTTCTACTAGACGAGGGTTTAGGTTCAGGTACAGAATGTAGTTGGTGGGGATTTAGTGTCATTAGAGACCTCACTAATCACTGCACTATTGCCCCATGTAATAACGTAATGTACGATACTGAATGGGACATAATGTCATCTAAACCTCTAAGCATCAGTAGCAGATGATATAACCATATGATATAACTCACTCTTGAGTCTAATGCAAACCATTTTTTCATTAAACTACAGGCATAATTCAAGTGATATGTGATTGATCAACTACAGCCAATTCATGAGACAGCCTAGTTAGCAATAATGTAGCTTACAACATTGATTTCCGTATCCTTGCAAACCAAAGCTTAATACGTGTAATAGGCGTTTTTTGTGGAAGACATTTTGACATGTCACAGTAGGAAAAGCACAGGCGTAAATAATAAGATTAATGATGGCTGAATTCCATTTAGCTGCCTCAGTTTCAGGGTCCAGGTATTGTGGATGCTACTTCACTGTCACACTGTCATAGCTTACTGGGACACTTGAATAAAACAGAGTCATTGTTAATGTTAATAGTAACACCTGTGCTTTTCCTACCATGACAAGTAAAAACGTCTGCCTTGCCACTGTAGCCTTGCAGATCTAAAGTTAGCCTACAGTAGCTAGCTTTAATGTAGCCTAGCTAGCTATAATGCAGACAACATAGTATAGCTCATCCTATCTTTTATATTCTTTTAGAAATTTTGTCAAGTTAGAAGTTCCGAGAGATAAACTAAGGTGTTTGAGGCATCTTAAGGCCCTGCACACCCAACCAGGTGTTTTCAGTTCGATTATACTTACATCCAGGTTGAAGTTGGGTTGAGAAATACTGGAAATTAGGTGATGTCACCAAACCCTTTGAACAATAACAATGATGACAGTGTAGATTCGCCACCTTAAACAGGTTAATAGTCAATAAAGGTATATACAGATGGGTGACAAATTAAAGGAAAAACCTGAATGCTTGACCCCTACAGTGAGGGGGTCCAGTGGCTCTGTTATGCTGTCCACTTGTTATGCTGTCCACTTGCCCCCTTAGAGGGAAGGGTCACGGCAAATCAATACAAAGTTGTTCTGAGTGATCACCTTTATCCTATGATGAAACATTTCTATCCTGATGGGAGTGGTCTCTTCNCCACAGGGCACGAGGGGTCACTGAATGGTTTGATGAGTGTGAAAATGATGTGAATCATATGCTATGGCCTTCGCAGTCACCAGATCTCAACCCAATTGAACAATTGGGAGATTTTGGACCTATATGTTAGACAACGCTTTCCACCACCATCATCAAAACACCAAATGAGGGAATATCTTTTGGAAGAATGGTGTTCATCCCTCCAGTGGAGTTCAGAGACTTGGAGAATCAATNGTGGTGGCCCAACACCTTACTAAGACACTTTATGTTGGTTTTTCCTTTAGTTTGTCAGCCGTCTGTACATTCATAAGGTTAACATTACTCAACAGAGATGCTTCTTGTTCAATTTATTTCATTGAAGTAATAGGAACTTCTGACAAGCACATGTACAGGCAGTGTGAATAGAGAGACCCAATGTAACCTTGATTTAAGGTAAAATTTTAGTAGAATAGCATGGCCGTAGCAATGAGAAGTTGACTACAACTTGAAGGGGTGATAAAATAAGCCTCCTATTGCCTTCTGTCAGAAAAATACCAAAATTCTTTCTAAGTTAATCTAATTACGTGATTAAATGTTCATATCATTAATAAATAAGTTAAATAATGGAATGTACAGCACGTTTCTTATGTTATAATTACCATTAATATCATGGGCAGTACATGGCCTCATCATCACTGCAAATGTTGGATATCCTATCTAATATCCTACGTTAAGTGCACTGTAGCCTTTACTTTAATAATCTGATTCAATCCTTGTTTAACTGACTGAGAGCAGCGTGTGAGGACCACAGAGGGACGGAGGAAATCCCAGTTTGAAAGAGGCTGTTTCTTCATATTTCAAATATCACTAGAATCACTTTTTTGGGGGCCAGGCATTAATATTAATACCAGTGCAGTCTTGCAAAAACCCACAACTTGCAGGGGTCTGAAAAACTGAGAGCTGAACATGAAAACACGCACATAAATGCACACACACACACACACTCAAAAGCCAGCGGGGGGTGAAATTGTGGAGGCAGTTGAGAATGTCACTGCGGGGAAACAGACTGGAGGAAACTGCTAAATTCTCTAAGCAAAACTATCTCTTCATCCCTCCAGTATCTTCTTTTTCAGACAGTTTTCCTCCCTTCACCTCTACTGACTCGTCTACTCTTCCTACTAACCTCACATTTATTCTTTTCCAGCTCTCCCTCCCCACCTTATCTACTTTTACAGTCCTTATTCCTCTTTCCTTCTCCCTCTTTCCTCACTATCCTTCATACCTGCTGTCCTTCCTGTCGTCCTCCTCCTCCTCCTCGTCTGCCTCCTGCTTCATCTTATGAAGTCAGATCATCTCAAAGATGTGAGGCGGTGCATCCAGAAAGCAGATGGTGGCCCGTACACACATACAGCGAAGTCAGTGAGGGATAAAATGGGAAAGGCAGTAGAAAATGTCACTGCAGTTGTGAGAAACACAGAGGGAATACTACTACCAGACAGCCTGCAGACTCTGACCCCTAAAGTTTACCCTCTCATACTTTATATTGCTCTTCCTCTTCTCCTTTCCTCCTGCATCCCACCTTCCTCCCTCCTCTTCCTCCTCTGCTCCACCTTAACGTGCTTAGCCCTGATTTAGCTCTGTCTTATTGTGTTGAAATTCAGCCTTACCCTTCCGTCTTTAATGGCCACTGACTCAGCTCTGTCCTCCTGTCTAATACAAACTGACTAGCCCTGCTTCTTCTCATCAGCAGTCACTGCAGAGCGGCAGTCTGCAGAGCCATGGTCACGCAGTCCTGACTTCATAAAAAATACACAGCAGTGGCAGCATTAAGCTGTGATCAGCATCTATTTTAGTGCATAATAAGGACATATTAGCGCCTAGACTGCGAGGTCTGTAGATGCACTGATGCTGAAGACAGATACCAGCCAATTAGCCTTACAAAAACTGAGGATAAAGCAGAGTTCATAAGTAACATAGTAAGGGGCTGCTTTTCAGATTTTCAAGGTGAATCTTGTTATTCTAATGTAGGGAGGCCATATGAAAATGTGACATTAAAATTCCCACAGCAGTCTCCATCTCCAGAGCTCTGTGACACCACCTGTTTCTCTCTGTGGCTTCATGTAGAGCCTGTATTTCATCATTTTTAGTAGGGTCAAGTGGGAGTAAAAGCAATGCCAAAATCATAGCAGTAGCTTGCTAGTGAGGAAGCATAACGTAACTGATTGACAATGGCCAATAAGAACACCACAGCCTATCAGCAAACATGACTTCTCTGATATAATGTGGGATGAGATACTGTATATAGAGCAGAGGTCCCACCCAAATCCTGGGTTTGTTGTTTTTCCAGTAGCTGCCAAATGTATTTTTCGTAGAGGAGTCTTTTCATTGGGCCAACAGGTATAGGTGCAGTTGTTATGAGGTGTAATTGTTAAATTCTAGCAAAATTATCATTGTTTTATTAGTAATACTTAAGATAAACAAAATCCTGAGTAGTTACCAATAAATGAGTGAGACACAATTGATGAACTAAATGCTAATGAATGGCTAAATTGTAGTTTTTGAATAATTATGAATCAAGGGCAATATAACTGATGATGATGAATTACTTAAGAACAGACTGCTTTTTACACCCCCATCTGGAGGTGGGGTTAGGAGCAAGCCAAAGCCTGAACATTGGATTGTAATTAAAGTGAAATCATTTATTACTACAAAAGGTGGAACTGTGACAATAAACTGAAGCAATATAACTCAGGGTGAACCAGTGCCAAAACAACCAACAAAAGAATCTATCTCCTCAAAAAGTGCTGACTAACCCAAGGTGAAATAAACAAATAAAAAGACATTGACTAAACCAAACTCCCTAAAGCAAAACAGAAGAAAACAGTTCAAAACAAAATGGCAGCTCACCCCTACAACTTCAATGATATTCATAAAATGTGGATTATTATTCTGTTTACAAAATGTACACAGATTCTAAACAACTAGGGTACTAGGCTTAACAGGATCTCACAGATCTAACACACCAAACAAATGCAAAAGCTGCATGAGATCATTTATTTAATGAATTGTTCTTAAAGGTTCTAAATACAACATTCAGAACATTAATATAGCAGCAAACAACTATTTTCTGTGTAAAGATATAGTGGAGTCATGGCATCCTGATCAGAGCATGAAGTTACACTCCCTCTGTGTGTGATCCGAGCTTCTCTGTTCTTTGTTTTGAAGCCGGGACAGCCGTGCGTGCATGTTAGTGCATGTGAGTGACAGTGTCGTTATTTGATGACATGGGAATGAGAGTGACCTCCAACCCCCAACCAGAAACATCATCATCATCGTAAAGCACACTTCATTCAAACTGGACAAAAACAAAATAAAACTCACCAAAACCATCTATAAATAGTCTATAAAAAAATGGTAATTGTAAATATTCAACTTGAGCTAAACATTTGTGCGTCTCGCAGGGCTTCGCAGAGTGTTGTGTGGGGAGGACTGGGTAGAGCGGACCAGCGGCTCTCTCAGCCACTGCTTGCCAACAGACAGCTGCTGAGCGACGGGGAGCTTTGGAGGAGAGAGCCGAGGGCGGAGCCGGAGCTTCTGGAGAAATAAACACCCGGAGTCACACCAGATTCTGCTCTGATCCAGTGTTTACCGGCGGGAGGAGAGCTCAGAGTTTATTTTTAAAATTTTTGGGACTGAAAAGTGGATTTATCTTCACTCTTGCTTCTCAACCCGTCTGCAGCAGCGAGCCGCGGAGGTGCCGACCTCCACTGTGGGATGTTAATTAGTCTCTCTTCGTCCATATTGACTGCTGACTGGAGGGGAAATGTACAGAGGAGAGGGGGAAAAGGAGACAGAAATAACCTCTGGTCTCTGGTGAGCGCTGCGTTTAATCAGAGGCTGAAGTGAACGCAAACACACAGACACACATCCTCAGACACAGTCGCTGCCTGCCGTTGCTCACTAAGAGCTATTTCATTGATCTGCCGGGTGACCTAAATCCATGTAATGTAATTATTAGCTTGCTAGCTTTCCTGCTAACGCTAGCTACCTAAAACATCCAGTAAAATATGCTTTAGGTAGCTAAAGTTTGATGGTTTCAATTGAATGCGAATGCCTTCAGCTGAACTCTCCCAGGTCGTCAAATACAGACATTTTGTCATGCCCCTCAACATCTGATACTGATGCACCAGGCACCCTTTAGTGTCTGTGTGAGATGCATCAGGCTTTCAACTAACTCCAGTGTAAATGAGAACGGGTTGGGGAAGGTGTACATAGTATTGATTTGTTTTGGTCTGAGATGCTGGTGCTCTACGACAACTTGTGGCAGTGAATCAGTGAATGTAGTATATATAACCTTTAATTGACATGGAATCGTGTTCTTATTGGTAACCAGAGTGGCCATTACATCCTTATATTATTTATTTACCTTTATTAATTACAGCTATTTATGTACATATTAGTTACAACTTATAACTATGTTTTGCATCACTATAGGTTGTTATCTGGAACCCATCATTAATTCATCTTTACTTTATTGTTTGCTTGTCACCTCAAGTAAATTAGTAAACTAACAAACTGACAAGGAGCTGTACCATTAAATAACACAAGACAGAAAAGTTCTCAAAAAAATAAATCACATTCTGCCTCTCGCTCCATCCCCTCAGCCACCTTTCTCTTCCCCTACGCCCATGCACACCCTTGCCAAACATCCACCAGATGCCCTCTGACTTTCCCTCACCTGCCCTGGAGTAACAACTTTCCATTGTCCCAGTCACATGACCTTCCCTGCCCATCTCCTCACCTACTTCCCATTTCCCCTCATTAGCCCAGTAGTACATATACATTTGTAAATATTTCCACAAGTACTCTCCCAGAAGTCAGAGTTGCTTAGTTGCTTCTTGTCTTTGCTGTCTATTATTTGTTACCTGAACCTGAGACTTACCTCCCTGTTTTGAACTTCTTTTTTGGACTTGGATTTGTTTGTCTGTTTTGACTGCCTTTCCGGTTTTGACCCCTGCTTTCCTCATGTTTCTGTAAGATTTTGTACCTTACTATGCTCAATAAATCACTGAGTCTGCCTGCTTTGTCTGCATTTGGGTCTGTCCCCTGCTGCCTTGCACTCACCCTCCTTACAAATCACTGTCATATTCTGAGTGTATTGACCTCAACATTCACATCAGTACATCAATGAGTATCTGTAGGAATTACATGGTGGTGGGCATGTATGGACTTTCATGCAGGAGTTTGCGTTCTGTCACAGACCTGCAATTAATGTCTGAATTTGTATTAGCCGTTAACCGCAACCTTTTCCATAACATAATCATACCATAGGTGCCATACGCAGATACTGCAGAAAGCCAGAATTTTAAGTACATTGGCATTTGAAGTTAAAAAAACGTTGTCATTGAATGTAATCTGAGGTTTTTCAGAATATATAGCAGTGAACTATGGATCAATCAGTCACAAATAAAATTTTAACTTCGTCCGCATCTTCTTTATTTCTAACAGCTGCATAAGTTATTCTAGCTTTTCAGCAATATGAAAATGGTTATTGGTCACAATTGCAAACAAGTCTCAAGTCAGCACTGAGCTAAATCTTCTCAGAGGCACATTTCTTTTGAACAATTTTTAAAAACTCACACAAGTGGGAAAACAAACACAGAGAGAAGGAAGGTGCCCCTTACCATTGTCCATCAACATCTGAGTGACGGAGTATCATGACCTCCGCAGATGGAAGCAGATCCAGAATTCGAAAGCGACAACAAGCCATCTGAGATGATGACAATCTCATATGATAAATGGCACAGCCAGACTTCTTCTGGGGACAGCCTTGAACAAATGTGGCACTCCAGCAGGTCCTAATATCAAATGGATGGACAGCAGTCCTCTGTCAGCTCCTCACTTAACTGCCTGTTCCTGGGTTAATAAATCCAGATTCATGACTGGTGACTCCACACTCGTTCTGTAACCTTGACTTCATCAGATCCCATTCATGGCTCCACTTTGCCTGCACACATTTCCATAAATGACATTAAAGAAGAAATATGAAGGGAATTTATCCTCAGCTACTTTCCCTTTCCCTCATCCTGGCTCTCGCTGATGCTGCCCTCTCATGAATCATAAAGGACCAGAAGGTTTACATTTCACCATATTCTCACCCAATAGTTTATATTCACAGGTGTATGTTCTTCTCAGTGCAAACAACCATCTCACTGAAAAGCAATAAATTCCCAGTAGATAGGGCGGTGCCACACCTGAAATAGGCTGCTGAAGTTGCACCAACCAACCATTTTCTTTACCAAATTAATCCTGACGGAGATGAAAGATACTTCATGAGCTCAGAGATTTAATCAAGCACCCCTAATATTCCCCTGGAGCCTCCACAGCTTAAATAGCCAACCAATTGCTTTCATTGGGTGAGTAGTAACACCTCTGAGTTTGCCATTCAGCCTCCTGCATCTCAATAACTCCCTTCAGCTTCAAATATGTGAATAACCAACCATGCTGTTTTTAATTTGATGTAATTAGCAGAAACACTAGTGACAAGGTAAAAGCAAAGAAATCCTGTTGTGTCATGTCATGCCTCTTTGTGGCGTGATCACAGGACAATTGGAGGACAGGCAAAATCTAGAACCTGTCTGAATATGAATGAATTTCACCTCAACAGTCGGTTTCATCTGGAAAAAACATCTGACTCCCAAACAGCTTTTCAAACTCAACAACTGACTTTGAGGAAGGACAGGACACCTTTCTTTCTCTCTGCAGGCATAAAAAATAAACTAATAACAGCTTTAGGTCTAAAACTTCTCTCCTTGATGACGGCTGGGAATCCTGTGACTCGGAGGAACCAGTGAGCTACCATCACCCAGGAATGAGAGTGAAAATGCAAATCAGCATACTCACACACACACAGTAGGGGTGTGGTGGTGTTATCTGTCATTAGGCTAGGATTAAAGTCATTTAGTCTTCTTGAGATTATCTGTCATTAGGCTATGATTATAGCACACACTCCAGTGGCTCTAAATCAGTTCAGAGGGGAGATAAAAAACCTCAAGGAAGACTGATGAGGCAGAGAGAGAGAGAAGGGAAGAGCAAGACAGAGAGCATACCTGAAGATGACAGTTGGGAAAGTGAGTGCAATCATCTATCCTTCATATGTGGATGATAAGTAATATGATTAATGGCATAATAGACAAAAAACATTCCATTTCTTCTACTGCAGAGCCTGCTAGAGAAGATAGCATCATATGAATAAATGATAGGCTTTGTGTCATCATAGCTGGTCCATGGATTGATCGTAACATGACCCCGTTTTGCGCTCAACTTTGCCCAGAACCTGATCTGAAGATGAAGATGAAGGAGTCCTCCCTGTTTATAATGTCCAGCTGTAACTGCAAGCTACAGCACATGCGTGTTTTCATTTATAAGGCCATGCTATCTAAGTTGTCGAGATATTGCACTAACAGCCTCGGTTGAGTTTAAAGAGAGCAACCACAACACCAGATCACAGGATGGGTTCGCTCTAAAAGTTCTCGATACCAAGTTCTTACCGATTCATTTTTAATAATGTGTGTGATTGTTTTAATTGTTTTTTAATTAATTTAATTGTAATCTAATTAATGATTGCTTTACGTGACTGACACGTCTTGTTGTGATCTTGTATAAATATAATTTGTTCTCAGGTCTCTCTAATAATATTGTAATAATTGGGGGGGGATTTTATACCTTCTAAGGATCATAGGAATTCCTTTTGGTGCATGTAAAAAATGCACATCTGAAATTGCTTTATTATTTATTTATCAATATTACGGCAGGTAAAAACTGACCTGTAGGCATTCGGAATAAAACTGTCCAAGTGCTTCCCTCATGAATAACTCAATAAATCCCCTAGCCTGTTGTGCTCGTCATTAAGCAGTGAAACAAGCGGTACATGCCGCACAGATGCTGAATTATTGTGAAGGAAGAAACACAAACATCATAACCTCTCAGGACTTATTTTAGCTCCTTCAGTTCACTCTGATAAACCGCTTCGGCCAGACCTTGCCCCTGGCAGTGGCAGAGCACGGAAAGAAATGACGTGCGGAGAGAAGTCATGGATAATTATTAAGTGAATGATGAGTTATAGGTGGGCTCTCTGAGGAATAAACAGCTGAAGGACAACTTATTGGCTTGAGTGAGCTGTAGGTTATGGCTATGGCTTTTAAATGCCAGACACCTCTCTTTTCCAAAATAATTTCCTTTGAGGCAGTTAATTCTTTAATACAGCTGTTGTTTGTCGATACTAATGTAATATGGTGGTCTAAATCATATTTTTTGTCCATCACTCTTTTCCTTCATCTGTCCACCCTGCCCCTTTGGTCCAATCCCTCAATAGTAGTAGTAGTAGTGCTTTCTGAAATATTATAACATGCCTGACTTTTTGTATCTGTTGTGATGTCTGTCTATTTGTCATCCATCCCTCACTTTTATACTATTGATCCATCTTAAATTCCTTGTGCCTGTTTACCACCTGATCTCATATTGATTTTTAACCCGTATTTAACCAGGCATGTTGAAAAATGAGCTTAAATAATGAGTCTTCATCCTTAATATGCATATATGTTATAATAAGTAAAACATACAAAATATAAATATATGTGTATCTACAATACACCTATATTTTCCAAATAGCACATACATACATATTCTCTTTTGTTTACTTTACACATCCTCTTATTACTGTAGTCTATATTTCTTTTTAATAACTTTCATTCATGAATTTAATTATAACAGAATTTTCCATCAGTAAAGTTTCAGCTCATCTCATGTTTTTTTTTTTATTCCCTTTCCAAACTGCCAGGGTCATCTTCTTTGCTATTTTAATCTCCCTCTAATCTTCCTGTGTAAATACACACTGAGGAGCTTTAATGTACATTACATCCTCTGCTTTTTGACCACTACTGCACTTAAGCAAGCATTTAGACTGGAAATACTTTCTAATTTACAGCCTGAGCCTGAGGAAGTGCTGTAGAGTGGAGAGTCCTCTCCTCCACACAGCAACATTAATGCGTTGAGCAGCAGGTCAGATGTGCCTCTTTCACTCAAGGCAACTGCATCTTCATATTAATGTGCTTACATAAACGTTAACCTTATGTTTGCTTAAAACACCCAGGGCCAATCCAATTAATTACACTGGGAAGAGTAACATACATGCATTTATTATACGTACACACCAATCCACTCGCTAGGACACACACTTGTACCAGTTTAGTTTGTACCATGTTTAACACAGAGGCAATGACACCCTTCTATAGCTTGATGTGGTGTTAAAAGGGCAGATTTTACACATGTGGTTCAGTTTACTTGTCATGAGAAGTATTAATCAGCTTCTGAAAACAGTTGTATATTTCTTTAGTGGCTCTGGAGGGAGTTTTTCAAAGTCTGAGACCATAACTCGGATGATGTCATCTGGGTTATCTCGGATTTGGCTTGAGACTTCAAATTTTTAACGGACTTCCTGTGCTACAAACTTCACGTGTGGAGTTTGAAAGTTGTTGGCGTTTACCAGGCATGGAAGGCCAAATGAAGGACAGTTTGAGTTGCATTCTGGGAAATGTGGGATATAGTGGTTTTGGAGCTTAACCCACAAATTAGGATATCTTGGCCTTTGCTGCTTTGATTTTTTGTGCCTCCCTCAGCTTTATGGAAATGCAATTACTGGAGTACCACTTTAAGGCTGCAATACGCGTCTTTTTAATAACAAATGAAGCAATGAATGAAGAGGATTTTTTTTTTTAACATTTATAGCAGTCCTACATGTCATCTGTGAGCCTGTGTGTACATGTCTACTTGTCCCTGTTTTCCAAAAGTACGCTTTTATAATGTGATGTTTTGTGGTTTATATATAGCACGAAAAAATTGAAACTAAAGCTAAACTGGCAACACTAATTCCCTTTTCAAAAACCTTTTGTATTGCAGCTATAAAACAGGAGCAAGTATCGCGAGCAGGTTCACTCTCACACCATACAAATATATAATATGGAAAAGATTTGTTTTCTGGGAATTGCCAAATAACATTCTGGAAAACATAGGAAATTACTAAGCAAAGTAGACTTAGTAAAGGATAAAAAAAAGGAAATGAAACATATTAACTGCTGGAATGGACTGGACTAATACAGGCCTTTGTGTTTTTTAGTATAAGTGCAGGACAGTCATGGGGAAGTCAAGCCCTCTCGATCAATAAAAGAGTTTGTCTCCCCAAGCTGATGTTAAACTTTGCATATGAGCACAATATTGGCCTACATGTACAGTTGCACAATTAACAGCAAGAGTGTGGAATAACAAACCAAACTTGACATGTCTTGAATGCACTGACTTTCTGCTTTGAGAAACAGTTGAATTATACTGACGCAGAACTAGTGCAAGAATCAGGAAGAGAAAACCACAGCCTAACAATGCAGCAAAACTAATTAAATAATCCACTAATTATTGTAGAAATACATTCAGGGCAGTGCTGTACCTACTCAAATTATGCTTGGAGAAACAGCAAAATAAAGCAGAACAAAACAACTCACAATTGATCCAAACCTTCTGAGGGCACAATTAGAGACGCAGCACAATACAGCACCAAGAGGAAGAAACACAACAGTCTCTACGAGTGTCTCTCTGCTTTGTAAAAATAATAGAGCAGGCTTTATTGTTATTGATATCAATGTTATTCAGAGGTCAGCAAAAAAATGTGCTGTTTTTCAGCTTCATTTTGCATCAATGGCACACATTCACATTTTTAGCTATGCTGGCTATATTGATAGCAATGTCAGCCTTTCTGATGCCTGGTGTACCTCTTTGGTCCAGGCTGAAATGTCTTAACAACTACTAGATGGATTGGCATCAAATAATTTATGGTCCTCAGAGGATGACTCCCAAAGACTTTGGTGATCCTCTGACTTTTCCTCTAATGCCACCATGAGGTTGACATTTGTGGGTTTTAGTGAAATGTCTCCACAACTATCGGATGGATTTCCATCAGATTTTGTACACACTCCCTCAGGATGAATTGTAATAACTTTGGTGATCCTCTGACATTTCATTTAAGGCTATCATCAGGTCAAAATTCTAATTTATCCAGTACTTTGGTTCATGACCTGCAAAATTAATCACATTCTCACCAGCTTCAATTGTACTTAAAGTTTAGTGCTAATTAGTAAATGTGAGCATGCTAACATGCTAAACTAAGATGGTGATCACAGTAAACATTATACCTGCCCAGCATCAGCATGTTAGCACTGTCACTGAGTCATAAAGTTGGCATTTAGCTCAAAGTGCTGCTGTCCCTTAGCACAGCCTCACTGAGCTGCTCACATGACTGTAGATATTCAGTCTTGGTCCTTATACAAACACAATTTTCTACTGCTAACATCTTTGCAACTCAGTTCATGGTACTCATTTTCAAACTAGCAACTTTACACCTGAATTCCACTGGGCATGGCTGCGTAGTGTTACGGCTGCGCCGCGGTTTTGTTCCGTCCTCCGCATGGCTTCATACCCCACCGAGAGCGTTTCAGAAGTGGAGTATTTTGCCCACCATATGTTGCTGACTTTGACGATTTTGTTGATTTAGTTATTTATCCTTGATTTTTGTGCTTCTTCTGGCCTGGTGCCACCGGTTATGTCGTGATATACGTGATACATGATGCAATATACGATTTGGAGTCTGCACAGGATGTTTTATTTTGAAAATTTGCCAGATGCTCTGTGCCGTTCCTGTGTCTGACTTCTTGCCCGGCTCATCTGCTCTGCGCAGCTTGGCACAGCTTCCATCAAAAATAGACTCGGCACGTTTTTTAAGCGGAGCAGAGAGCCGCTTCGGTGACACTTCTGAAACGCGCTGTGACGCATCTGGTGGAATCAACCCGTTCAAGAACCAAAGAACCTAAACTATCTCAAGCAGAAGGAAAATGGATTCTAGAACGTCGATCAAGTTGTGGATACATGCATGTTAATCGTGTAGCTGCGCGTCTGCAAGAAAAACTTTTATACTTTTTACAAGATTAGACCGTTTGTGGGAGTCTGCTTCTTCACTCGTTTGTGTTGTCTCACAGGCTTAACAGTCAAACATTCCTAAAGTTTTTCCTGTCCAGCTGCTGGGAGACAACCAGCATCTCTCTGCAGACTGACAGATAGTAAAGCCTCAGTTTACAGGAGCAAAACGGATCTGATTGATTTGAGATGTTCAGAACATTTTACTTTATACTTTTTACTTCTGCTACATTTAGTGCTACAGTTTACAGAATTCCTTTATACCTCAGCCAGACTTCAAGTGATAATTTGTTGTTCTCAATAAAAGCGAGTGAGTGTGTGGGTACACGAACACGTTTAGGCTGGCTGGCTTGTTTGTGGACCATATCTATGATGACAGCCACATGCTTTATTCAGAGCACAACATGCCCCGAGGCTGCATTGGATTCTGGTCTGTTTTCTGCAACTCTGACTGGAAAGATTGGTCTCAATGCTCCCTTACGATGGATTTCTCAGTGTATGATTTTTGAAGATAAGTGCAAAATTTTTTCTATCGACAGAAGCCCTTGCTCTTTTCAGCTGAAGGACTGACACACAAGTATGATGTTAGTGTTGATGCTTAAAATGCCAAGGAGCTTTCTGCTCTCATTTGAGTTTCTTGACTTGCTCTCTGCATGTTTGCCCCCTTATATATAAAATACAACAACAAACAAAAAAATGAAAACAAAAATGCAAGGTACATGTTCACTTTAAAGCTAAACTAATCAATATTTCTACATTAATAATGGATCATATGACCATCTAACGTGAAAGGTGTCAAGGTGAGACAAATGCACAGGGAACTATCAACAACTCTGCAGTTTTCTTTAGCTCTATGGAGTGTTTTAGTGTCTTTCAGCTCGTTGTTTTGGTTCAGTCTCTCCACTCTCATCAACCCCTTTCCAGCAGCAGCAGGCAGCTGTTTCAAGGGAAAAAGCTCTGTACACTACCTGCCCAGCACCAGACGGCAGACAGACAAAGCTAAGGACTAGCTGATGAACATAGTGGAGCATTTACCGGCTTAAGAGTCAGATAATTTTTTCAAAAGTTGATTGAGATACAAACAGAGCTAAAAGGAGAGTGAATATTGGACTAACCTTCTTTAGATAGCCAGAAACACAACTCTACACTAATTTTGCTCCATATCTACCTGATGTCTAAGAGCAAACTACTTTGTAAAGCAATTATACTGTATGTTAATGTTGCTTACAGTTTGTTCTGCTGCCCCCAAGTGGCCAGAAAATCTTAATCTTAAAATTAATACTGCTAACATTGACTAACATTGTCACCGGAACTAACCTCAGTTTTCTCCAGATCCCCATGACAGACAATGATTCCTGTCTGATCGCACCTTTCGGTTACATTAGGCTCTCTGCAAACACTGAGCTGACCTGCCGTTATTCCACTACCTTCATGTAAAAAGCTATTTCAGTACACACAGTGACTCTGTTGTGTTGTTAATATCAGAAGGCGATTAAACGCACAGTGACTTTACTGCCCTGCGGGTAGCTGTTTCACACGCTGACTTCCTTGAATCTCATCACATAAACTGCAGATTCACTCCTCCGGCTAACAAGTCATCGGAGCGCCATCTGTGGCTGTTAAAATATGTATTTCTACTTTGTTGTCATTTAGTAGCACCTCAATAATGAACAGTGAACTGTGCATGGGGGAAGGAGACGTGGAGCTCAGTCTGAAACCTGCGGCTGGGATCCCTCCACCTCTGCAGTCTTAACTTATTATGCTGCTGTGGTTTATGGTCCGTGTATGATGAGTGTGCTGCCGGGTCAGGCCGGGCGAGATAAACAGAGAGATATACATAAGAGAGGGAAAAGGAGAAAGAGAGAGTGGGAGAACTGACAAGGCAGAAAAAGACAAACCAAAACCAAAGAGGAAAAATGAAAGATGGAGCCACTGATTGCAACTAAAGCTGGACCAACAGAAAACTGAGCAAATATCAGCCTTTAATGAAATATTCAGTACTGATCGGTCAGTGTTATCCACCTCTGTTATGATGGAGGTTTCTCTCTGACCACAAGTGCATGAGAACAAACTGTAAAATGTGCAGAAAAATCAGATAAATTTTACCCTTGAATGTGAAATTGTTCAAAATGTTTTGTAAATTAATTTAATGCATTCAAGACTTTCTCAGTCATTGAATTTGTGTGGTGGGTAAAGCTGCTCTGAAGAGCTGCAAACCCTGAAACAATGTCATCAGTCTGAGCCTCAGTGGAGGGTTTTAGTGTTCCATTGTGGTCTAAATGCTGTTTCAGAGGCTTTTAAAACCTGAGAGGAAAAAATTGACAGCAAAAACTAAAGCATTAGCATTAGTTTGAATCTCGAAATCCCCTTATGAGCAAAGTCCAACTCGTACAGTAACAGCTGTACAGAAGGAGGTGTTGGCAGAACCATCAAATGACCAGAAGAAGAAGAGAGAAAGAATAGAGCAGGAGGAGCGAGTACAGTGAGAATGAGGAAAACATGCAGGAGGGGGGAAGGTAAAGAGGAAGAGATAGGGAGGAAAGATCCAGCGACACAGCAGCAGCTCTCTGATTCAGATACAAAAAGAGGGAAGAGATCTGGATAGAGGAGAGACAGAGAGAGACAGCAAGCATGGAGAGAGAAACAGAAAGAGAAGAAGAGAAAGACGGGAGGTAACACGTAGAGAGAGAGATTTGTTGACAGGAGAAAGGAGGACAGAGGCTGACAGAAAACAGCAAGAAGCAAACACAGAAAGAAAAGAGCAACGAGCAGAAAGAGGAGTCAGGGAGGAGAGGAAGGAGAGTTAGCAACAGATCTGAGTCAGTCAGAAAGAAGAGAAACAACTGAAGGAGAGAAACAGCAGGAGGTAAAGAGACAGAAAGGACAAGGCAGAGGAAAAAGGCAGAGAAATTCAGATATTTTGGGGAAACTGTGGATGTTTCTTTCAGGAAAGAAGAAAGGATGACAAACGATAGATCTGTTCTAACTGCATACTCCGCCTTACATCACCTTCTGTCACTCCCTTACCGTCTTACAGCCGACAGCCTTTCCATTAAACTGCAGCAGAACCATCAGACCTGCCTGATTACTGTGCATGTTGCTTCATATGACATTTTCATGATGATGTGTGAGAGACAGTCATTTGAGACAAAGAGGACTAGAAGGATAGGTGTGAAACAGATTAAAACTCAAGAGGAAGCCAGAAGGAGAGAAACTGATCGATGTTGGTCACATGAAGGCAGGGAAGCAAATAAAAACACAAAAAGAGATTAAATAAAACACAAAAAATAAGAATCGCAGCAAGGATCAGGTGGCATATCAATAAGTTGTGAAAGAGGAGAATAAAACCGTGGAGGGATGGAGAACTTTAACAGCCATCTGCTTCAATCACATACAGGCATGTCTCATTACACACTGACATTCATCTCAATTCATCTCCATCTCAACTGCCTATTTACAGGATAGTACACTGATTTGAAACAACTTATCAGGGGCAGGAGAAGCGAAAGTTCCTCTTTCATTTCTCCATCACGGAGGTGAAATAACCCAACCAGCAACCTCTCAGTCCCATGCTAGCCTCTCAAACCTGCAGAGGCTTCTACCTTTTTCTCTCACACACACCTTCACACTCTGGCTGCTCTCTGGAGTGTGTGAGCACAAACGTGGCTCAGTCCCAGGATGCTCATCACGCTGCGCTGAGCACCAAATTAACCAGAAAACAAAGCGATAACGTTGTTTTACGCACATAGTGGATGCTCTGGCTTCTAACACGTTTGGGTGACAATGAAATGTTTCTTTTGGTTCTGAGATAGAAAGCGTCTTCGAGCTTTTCTGTCCAGAGCAACAACATCCTTCTATTAGGCAAAGCTCCCCATTATATGATCACACTGGAAGTAAATAAACAGCTAAAGAAAATGCGACAAAACGCATTGTGACTGTAGGAGGAATTTGGTTACTAAAATCTTTGATAGGCTACATGCTTTCAAATAGTAGTCATACGCTGTTAAAACTGATCCAGTTCTCGTAAATAACAATAAATTAAATCATAATTCACATCAAACCACTTAAACTCTCTTTATTTGTCCTTTTCAACCGAGCCCTGATGCGTAACCGAGAGGCGCAAAATCCCACAACCTCTGCACTTTATCCAAATTAGCATAACAAGTAAATGAGACAAACAGCTGAATATCTTTTTATCCAGAAATCAGGAGGTTTATATTTTCCCAGGCGGTGTGAGAGAAGGATGAAGCCCCGTTTAAAGCCCCCCCCCCTCATGGGTCTGCGCCGCCCGGACTCGCTCCGTCTCCTCCGGGAAAAGTAAAAAGCGCACAGCCCGCTCACCTTCTCCGGTTGTCCCGTACGAGCTGAAGAGGAGCAGGGCGACCTGAGCGATAATCCCAGCGACTCTTTTAGTCCCCAGATCCATGATGAAGCGGCGGGAGGCTGCAGAGAAGCCCGGTAGGCTGCTGGAGGAGAGAGACGGCCAACCTCTCCTCTCCAGCTCCAAGAGAGATCTCCCCAAAGCCGACTGAGGGAAGAGAGGAGGGGGGAGAGACTGAGAGGAGAGAGAGGGAGAGAGAGAGAGAGGGAGAGAGGGAGGTTTTACTACGCGGTCACAGCTCCAACTTCAGTGCGTCTCCTCCTCTTCCGAAAGCTGCCCCTCAGTCCCTGAAGCGGTTTCCAAGACCCTCTGCAATGCCAAACTGGGTCCTCCAGCTTCCCATCTTCCACTGCGTGTGCTGCCGACAATTAAAGCCCCATTGATCACCATGGAGGCTGCCGGCCCGGCATCAACATGCACATACAAAAACACAAATTCACGCCTTGTAGTAATTATTCCATTCTTACATTTTAGCCTATTGTCTGTGCACTTTATTTTACTTTAGGTCACAGATCGCCAAACCGCTAGAAAATATTAGATTTAGCCTCATTAGCCTGATGAAACTTACCAGTAAAATAGAAATAAGTTCTAAATTTCCTTAAAAAGTTGTTCTAACTAGCTAGTTTCAAACTTGTGGTTTACTAAATCGTTTTGCATCATTAAAACTTAATTAATCTGTTAGCTAGTGACTTAAGAAATGTGAAAATCGGTTGCTGGGAGACATCGATAGCGCTGTCCAATCAGGAGCAATCAACTATGTAAACAGGAAGTCACTGTCATCCCAAGCTAGCACAACTTCTCCAGAAGTCACATAAATTACATAAATTACAGTTTTAGAGGCACACAACATGTAACTATGTTTGTAGATGTAACTAGGCATGACTTTCTTTTATTTATGTCTGCATACATGATGTGAGTTTCAAAGTAATATTCATACAGTTTAGAATGAGGGGAAATATCCGATCTATGCTAACTTAACTGACATTATTTATTGTTGCACATTAAGTCAAATTGACATGGAGTTTCGTGATTTGATGTATTTTGTATTCTTTTTGTGAAATGTAAAATCTTAAAGATGTACATTATTATTAAAAAAGCATTCGTCAAGTGTCAGTTCAGACATGTCCATATTCCATATTACCTCTTTTACTCTTCAGTCTAAATCAGTCATATATTAGCGAGCTAACGTTAATTTTATCAGTTGATTCAGTTAGCTGCACAACAGTTACACCTGGCAGTTAGTAACAACTAGTCTCTACGTGAGAGGTATTTTATGTAGTTAGTTAAACTCATTTTAATTTAGTGATAGGTAAAACTCCACGTAGTAAACACTTAACATTAGGACGAGGTTATGTTTAAACATACAAACAGCTGGAACAGCTATTTCTTGGCCGGGTGCAGCTAAGCCAAGCTAACTGGCTACTGGCTGTAGCTTCATATTTACCGCTCAAACGTGAGAGAGGTCTAAACAGTGATGGAATGTAACTAAGGAGGCTAAATTCAAGGTTTTTTACTCCACTACATTTGTCTGACAGCTTCGGTTACTTTTCAGATTAGTTTCTCGTACCCTTCCTGTCCAGTAAAAACCACGTGTCTCCAAATCTGGTGATTGTGAATTTGAGTGTTTGTGATAAACTGAAGGATGAAATGTTCCTTTATGTGTTGAGAAAATTGTCCTTCTGAAGCTAAATAAACGATTTAAACCCTCCTTGGATCAGCTGGAAAATGCATCATCAGAAAGCTGAAAACAGGCTGTTTGTAAAATGCAACATACACATTAATGCAGCAGTAATATTAATCCAGAAACATCAGATATAAAGTAAAACACTGACAGGGAACATTTTACTGCACAATAAGTACTTTTACTTTTGATACTTTAAGTACATTTTGCTGATGATACATACTTTTACTTAAGGAAGGTTTTGAATGCAGGACTTTTACGTGTAATGGTATTTTCACAGTGTGGCATTAGTACTTTAACTGAAGTAAAGGATCTGAATACTTCTTCCACCACTGAGTATAAATCTCTTACTCTAACTCTTAGCAAGAAGGCAAGCAAGCTTATTCTCCTCCTCAAACTATGTCTTTACCATGATTATTATATGTCCTTTCTACTAAAATGCAGGCCTCCTGCTTTTGAAGCTGCAACCTTTCCTGGTTCTGGAATTGTTGAGGATGCCCTCCACTTTGAATCTAAACACACATGATGCACTCTCGGAGCAAAATGGCTGCTGTCCGTTACTTCCCCTCTATCCACGACGATACAACAGAAAACATGAAAATCTGGGCTCCTTTTGACCCTAAACCAAAACAGCTGAACTCTCAGAACATCAGTTCCACTTCAGACTCCTCTGATAAGGATTGCAAAACCGGCGCTGATCAAAACAGCTCAACCTCTCAGCAGGTTGAAGCTAAAGCAGCCTGGAAAACACTGTCTGAATACCGACCGCTGGACGTCTTTAGTGTGATAGCAGAGGATCCTGGTTCAGCCTCGTGGAGCGAGGCAGAAGAAATCTGTGAGCTCTACATCAGGCTGAAAGAAATTGAGTTATGCAACATGATAGGAGAAACTTCTGGCATCCCGGAGTGTAAGTAGACAATGACAATCACCCGTGCTGCTATGAGACAATTTAATAGCCCACTTTAGAGCCAGAGGAGTCAACAGAGTTGGTTGTTGTGCAAATTTCACATCAGTATAAGTATCATTCAGTCATGATCAATAAAATTAGAACGTTTTACGATCTCTTAAGCTCATTTGGGTCTGCTTCTCAGGAAAAATGACACGCATACAGGGAAAGACAATTTGGAGAAAAGTGATTCACGTACAATTTTTTATTAAATTTGAATCATGCATGCTGATATTTCCTCCATTCTGTCTGTCTGATGGTCTCTCTCCGTCTTTCAGATAAATTTCTGAGGAACATCAAGTACTGCAGGATGAGGCAGACGAGGAGGAAATGTAAATGAAGACACGAGCGAGAAACATAAAGACTTTATCTTGAATAGTTACTTCTCGTTTATTAATAAACAATCTTCTAAACCGCTATCAAACTGTCCTCAAACTTTCCTTGATTGCAGAATTTACTCATAGTAACACAAAAAATGATGCAGTGCATTTATGAGCCAGTACAAAGAGGGCATATTTTGGCACATTTCCTTCCACAGGGTAGTCTGGTTCTAGACCTCTGAATTGCTGCCATCATCTTTTTTTCAGCGATTAAAACAGCAAATCACTAATCACTCATCACTTCACTCATATTAAAGTGAATAATGAAGTAAAACAAAAAAGCAATTTAGTCCGATTATCAAACTACCACCAGGGAACCGTGTTGAAGCAAATAATACTAGTGTGCAAATCCATGTTCTCGGATTAATAACCCACAATGATTGCTAAACTGAGAGCATGGTTTAGGGGAACATTTTGAATCAAAACAAGCTGGTAATTATAATTCTTTAAAGAGTGAGTAGGTAATAAGTAATTTAATGCGGTATTTAATTGTCATACCAACTAAACTAAAGCACAGACTAATTAGGAAAATAGTGAAAATGCCCAATGTCCAATTCCTCTTTCATTGTCAAAGCACAAATGATTCCTCAAAACACCTCCTGGTCTTTATTCTTCCATACAAATTATGTTTTAACAATCAAATAGGAATTACACAGTGTCTAATTTCAGCACTGCTCTGAGTGGCTGACTGCCACTGTCTCATATGTGTAGCGTACAGGATGCATATTATAATATTCTGCTTTCTTTGATCTTATTTAGTGGGTAAGAAGTCTTTTTGTTCCTTCAAATACTTTTCCCTTTATAGTAGATTAACCTGTGTGATCAAAACATCTTTATAACCGTGTCATCTCAGACGGGCTCCATATTCTTTAGCCCAGGAGGTCAACAAATTCTTTTAAGTCAAAGAGCTTCTACAACAGAAAAATTAACATTAAGTGCGTTTCCATCCACCTGTGTTTATGTTATTCGTTTTCAGTTTGAGCATAAAAAAAGTGGAAACCAGAAATTTGTTAATAAGGCAAAGTGTCGCAAAAAAGAGGTGGAAAAGTTGGTGCAATGGAGACAGACTATAGTGGAAAACTCATGATGTACATGAAGAATGTGACTTCCAAACGTCCACTGAAGAAACAAAAACATCAGGTCAGTGTGGAGTAGGGTTGGTGTCGTTTGGGTTTTTTCCGATACCGGTGCTAAAATGATCATTTTAAAACAGTGCCGGCGCCTAAACGGTGCCTGAACCGATACTTTTTAAAACCAAAAAAAAAGCACTGAACGCTGGTCGACGACATTAAAGAACAGCTTTTTATATTGCTAAGTTAAATTTGAACTTGAAATTGAACAATATATGAACTGTTAACAGTTTAAAGTATACTTAAATATATAAATATAAATACATACAAAACACTTAACAAATTTACATAATAAATAAAACCTAACCCAACTACAATAATTTAACACTAAATAACAGTTACAGTAACAGCACAATACATTTTGAGTTGGTATTCTACAAACTCCAGCTTCAAACTTCAGCAATTCTTTTGCAGGAATATTATCATATTTGCTTTCTCCGGCAAAAAACACACACACGGCATCCGTACACTTTCCGACGTACAGCCAATCATCATGTGTTACGCCTGTATCTGTAAAAGCAGGACCCCGAGCAGATCTGGTCCCTTCACCGGCTGACGTGCTCGGCATGGGGTCACGCAAGCAGTCGAACGCGGTGCATCCCTCTCCCTCCCTCCCTGTCAAGTGTATCCTGTTCGTCGCCAGACGCTTCAGTAAATCCCCCCCCCACATGCAGTTCTTTTTAAACACGTCCCGGTGTTGGGATCCTTACGAGTGAAATACAGCCACATTTTAGACCATTAAGCTTGCAACAAAACATGCAACAAAACATATCTCCATCATGTTTTCCACATCGTCACCTTGTTACGCCCTCTTCTTCGTGCGGTGGTTTAGTGGTACCCGACTCGCATTCTCTTTTGATGATTTTCTGGAAATTCTGTTAAACTTTGAGCTACATTTGAATAGAAACTTGGCTACTGGCTTTACACAAGTCCAGAGTGAATGTCGCACTGTTATGATTACAACAGGTGGGTCAAAGCAGCAACAAATCAATACACAGCAGGAGTTTCAGACCAATTTGTGTAACACAGAACCGCCTGGGGACGAGGCTATGGTGTCATGTTCAACATATCGGGTCCAGCACCGAATATTAACTGAACAAATTTATGAGACAGAAGCTTTTGGTTGCATTCAGCGGACGGTCAAGAAAAACAGAGCGGAGAGGGGAAGGCCTGCGGAGAGAGTCAGCAAAGGAATTGATAATGAAAACCTACTGAGAGTATAGACAGCAGGGGAATCAGATGATGAAAAACCTGTTGAGAGCAAACACAGCAGGGGAGTCAGGTAACACTGAAGCCAGAGTCCGCGAGGAACAAGGGATCACACCGTGCACTAACACACACACTCAACATGAGCGTCACACACCTCGGTGGCCCACGGACACACCTCACACAGAGAACCAGCTGGCTGTTTAATGCTCAAATCAGACGGGCGACAGATTTCAAAACGGGAGAGTTAGAGAGATAAGAGGAAATGGAAAATGGATAGTATCAGGAAAAGGTTTGATGCTCTTTCAACCAAGGTTTTGTTAAAGGTTCTGTATGTAACATTCAGAAAATGCTTGTTAACAAGACACCTGTGGCCGTTAAGTCAACTGCAGACAGCATCCTGGTGCTCGCACTCCGTAGGCGCGAGCCAGCATCGGCCAAAACAGTGACGTGACACACACGAGACTGAACTGAACAACTGTTATTGACAGGCATCATGTTGCCAGCTTGCTTTTCAATAAAGTTGTTTAAAAAAATGTTGATAACTTCCTAGCCAGTTTTATCAGTCGCTGCTTGTCTAGCTTTCACCGAGAGGCTCAGCAATGTCAGGAGAGCTACATTAGCTGGATGAAAACGCTAACGGTGAGACTAGACTAGACTGAATATTATAAATAAGATGTGTTGCCTGTGTCGAGTCGTGAGTCTGTGTTGTGGTGTGTGCCGGTCGTTTGTTGACGTTAGCTTAGCGGACTCCACTTACTACAGCGGTATGATCCCAAAATAAACAGATTTTGCTGTGATTTAATTGCAATAAACGGATCAAAAGGATGTCAAAATAACTACATCATGATGCTGATTTGTAAAACGTCTGAATTCATGCTTTCTCTGCACCACCATCACCATAACACCAAATGATATAATATAAACTTTCATCTTCAAATCTATTTAATGATGTCTGTGACTGTCTCTGATGCTATATGTCCTTTTGTTATGTCTGGCTATGTTTGTTTGTCTTTCTATCTGCTGTACTCAGGTCTCTCTTGATCTCAAAGATATTAATTGATTAACTAAAGGTGGTATATGTAAATGAGGGAATATCTTGCGGAGGAATGGTGTTCATCCCTCCAGTAGAGTACCACAGACTTGGAGAGGAGCACTGAAGCTGTTCTGGAGGCTCGTGGTGGCCTGACTCCGTACTAAGACACTTCATGTTGGTTTTTCCTTTAATCTGTCACCCATCTGTAGCTCGTGTTGCACACTGTTAGCGCTGTGGTGGAGTTGAAGAGAGGAAAGGCACTCGGGAGCGCAAAACCGTCCCGAGTGCCTTTACATAGAAATCAGTCTACAGGGTGTTACAGTCAACTGAGAAAGTCGGTTACAGTTAGTGTAAAAGTTATGTTACAATCTGTTCACACATTGGCAACAAAAAACAATTAAAAAAGCGCTTAAAAATGCTTAATACATGTAAACTGTTACATACAGCCCCTTTAAGTTTTGTATTTTTATTAACAGAAAATAATAATTTCTTTTGTTAAAAGAGGACAGCGACACTAGAATGATGCTACTGTTGTTTTGTTAAGGGAAGATGAGTTGTTGCTGCGTCTCAAAGGTTTGATAAAACCGTTGGCAGTTGAGAGGAAAACTGGGCCATAAAGGCAAATGTGGGAAAAGCTACATCTTTCATTTCAAAGAGAAATGCCCTTTTTCGTCTCAGCTGACTGAGCTGTGCTTTTACAGAAATGTGTGTGACAACATGTGATTTACATATTTCATGCCTACATGCCTTATTTCAATTTCAATTATTGTGGGTGTGTGCTGACTGTAGATTGAAGATCCAACTGATCCCCTTACCGTCGCCAAGTTTATTCATACCGATATGTCGGATTTGTGCCACGCTGATTCTGAAAATGCTGTCATTCTGAATGTAGCCACAGCCAATAACAATTTTATTATTATTATTATTATTAGTAGTAGTAGTAAAGCAAACCACCACATATCAGGCTCATTAGATTTCTGCTCAGAAGTGACAATAAGCCTCATTCATTTTTCTTACAACAGTTCTATTAATTTTCTGTTAAAATTATTCATAACAACGATAAAAGAAGAAATAAGAAAACTCGACATCTGGGTCAGAAAATCACACTAGAAATACAAGTTAACCCAAAGCTAACACTACGATGTATAGCTAGTAACTAATTTTAAATCAATTTGACTCAACCAGATCATTTTGCCAACAAACTGAGTGCGATTTTAGTTGTTTAGTTTCAAAACACAATACTGCTCTTTGTCTCCATCTGGCCGTTAAAAAATCGGCACTGCCCCCGCTTTTATTTTGAAAGTAGAAGGAAAAGTCTAACAGGATGACCCTTCACTTCCAGGTCAAAGTGAACATGTTACACAGGTGAGTTCTGGATCAGGTGATTCAGACTGCCAACAGTCAGCTTTGAGCATTACAAGCGCGAGGATCCCTGCTGCTGCTCAAATGTAGTTAGTTACGATTCTGCCTTCCCTCACCCACAAATCTAATTCTGCTCTTACAAATCCCGTGACTGAGTAGCGCTCAGATTTGTTTTGTGCTCTCTCAAATCGTTTGTCGTTGATACACATCCATGAAAACGTGCTTTTATTTGATTAGGCACTCATTCAGCCACCAAAGGGTCCCTCACTATTAAACCATTTCCCCTCTTCTGTCAGAAACAGTTCACGGAGGAATTTCTGTCTCTGAACTGCCAAGTTAGCCGGTCAGATCCCTGCGGAGAGGCAACGCGTTACTTCTGCACCACATCATCATCAGTGGGAGTGTTTTTTTCCTTTGCTATGGTAACTTCCAAAGCAGCTGAGCAGACGCTGAATGGACTTTTGAAGAACAGAAAGGAGAGCAGCATGAGAATGAGCCGAGAGGGAGAGAGAGGCTTAAACTAAGTGAGTGATATTGTGAGAGTGTGATGTGGGTGATCTTTAATTATGAATTCATCCTGGTTGCATCTTTAATCTCTAGTTAGAGCGTCTTCATTTAGTTTGCTCTGTTAATTTTCACACACTTGACACAGTCTTTAACAGCAAACTTAGGAACAAGCTGAATATTCATGTACAAACAAACTGTGAATATTTGAGAAAACATTGACTCAGGATTTGTTATTCTGTGTGATTCTCTGGATAAATATTGATAACAAACAGAAGCTTTTCATTTGAGTCTGTGGTGTCCTGTCTGATCCTGTTAAAGGCAATAATCATATCTGTCCTCATGTTTGTTCCTAAAAATCAAGATAAGATAAATTACTCTGAAGGCTGGGTGATATCTGCATTTAAAACAGTGAAATTCTGGGGATTCACTTGCGCAATTTTGTTGTTTCATGTTGGTGAACTCTGACCCATGAGTTTGAGCTCTTGAGGCAATCTTGACAAAGTTGACCTTCGGGGTAACGGAGGACCAGATAGTCCGAAATGGAGGAAGCCATTATAGCTTATTAGCTGTGTTACAACATCCACTTTTATAACCTCCTCTGTCTGAGTATAAATGCTCCACAAAAGAGGAGTGGTTTGCAGTTTGTACTGAGCTAACGAACTTCCTAACCGACAGTTAGCGAGCAGTTAGCATTCGTTTAATAAAACTCTTCATTGAATGAAATGAACAAAACCCCAGGGAGTAAACTGCACAGAACAGAGGAAATAGAAAGAAGCTGTGAGAGATACTGTAGTTGACTAGAGCTAGCATTTAATTAATTTTGCTGTGCCACTTTTTGGCGTGAGCAGGCCTTTAGTCTAAATTCTCAGAATAAAAGCGGGAAAATCATCCAGCAGCACGTACTGTGGGTCAAAGCCACAGTGAGCTCTCAGTAAACAGTTATAAGCAGATAATGAAGTAAACTGAAGCATTACAGGCTCGAAGTGTCAAATCTGAGTCGCTCCTGAGCCGCCTTTTTGTCCAGGCTCGTATTTATGTCGAATACCAGATGGAGCGAGCTGGTGATCGATGCACTCTGACTCTGCTTTATATTCACAGCAGCAGCTGAAGGCTGTTGGAGGCCTGCTGCCCGGCCGGCCGGCCAGTTGGCTGAAGCAGAAAAGACACTCAGAGTTTCTTTGAGAGCGGAGCAGAGATCAAGCTGCTGGGAGCCAGAAGAGAGGGAGAGAAATCGACGGGCCTCAGAGAGAAGTCTGCTCTTCTGTGAACTGTACACTGATGCATTGCATTGTGGGTAGAAAGGACTGGAATAAGAGGGTTGCCCTTCTGTCTGCTATAAATTAAAGACCCATTTAAGCCAAACAGCACTGAGATGTGCAGAGTCTATAGTGCAAAAAATGCGTTTTTCTGCTTTCTAGAAATAGCTCTTAAAGCACAGCAGCTCCTTATCACATAAGAAAGCTCCCTGTGGGATTGAAGGTGGAGGGGGGATGGAGGCTGGAGTTTGACCGTAATGTTAGACTGCGTCCACACTCATTTGGCTAAATCTTTTTCTTTACGTTTTGGCCTTTCGTCCACGCAAAGTGGGCATTTATAACAGTGGTTCCCAATCTGGACACAGGAAGCCCAGAGAGTCACCAAATACTTTTGTTACATTATAATAATGTATATTTTTCCCAGTTTGCTTTTCTCCTTGTGAAATACTGGATACTTCTACTCTAAAAATATTTCAAATTAATCAGAGAATAAAAGTCTCACTATGTTGAACCATACTGAGACCTTAGCCTGTGATGAGGGATCACAAGTAGACACTACCTTTATTGTAAGGGGCCACAAGCCAAAAAGGTTGGGAACAGACACGGGCATACCTTATAAGGGGATGTGTAGCAGTAAAGTTAAGAAGACAGCTCTGTCAAATCTAACTTCCTTTGTGATCACTCATTTTGAATGTTAATATAGCCAATCACAGCTGTTGTCATTAACCTGCATTTACAGCAACAACTTAACCTGTTTGTTGTCATTTAGTTGCTGCCTACATGATGATTATTTGTATGTATACACATACAGTGTCTACTTTCATGCCTCTTGCCCATATCTTTATAGAATACAGCTTATCTTTGTTTAGCTTATGTCTGGTATCTTGTATCCATATTTATATTTGAGAACTACCAATGTCAAATTCCTTGGATGAGTCAGTATACTTGGCCAATAAAGTTGATTCTCATTTTAAACGGCACTTTTTTTCCCAACTTAGCGTGAACATATTCTTCGTCTGGAGCACCTGCTGACACAGTTAGCTTGTTGTTTTTGGCGACTAAGCAAAGAATTGTACTTCACATTCTTGCCAAATGGATTGCGATGTTCCCTGGAGATTGCCTGAGTTTCATGCCGGTGGATGAGCCTGACTGTAGAGTGTGTGTGTGTGTCGGTATTTCACATACATACACCTCCATGTTTATGACCTTCAGAAGCCCTTCAGAAAGGTGATGGCGTTGCCTTGCAGAATTATCAATAACACATCAAAGGTAGAGGAGCAGGCTGGAGGAAGCGAGGGTCTGTGTGTGTGTGTGTGTGTGTGTGTGTGTGTGTGTGTTTGTGTGTGTGCGCGCCCTATAAACTTCACAAGGCCAATTTCAGTGTAATAATGTGTGTTTGAGTGTCCTTGTCCTTAAACTTAAAGCTGATTTGAAAAACATTCCTGCAGCCCAACTGGAAGACTTTTAGTGTCTGATATTAAACTGTGTCACAACAAATATTTCAATTACATTACAAACACTGTTATTAAATCATACTAATATTTTTAAAATCCTGTTTTCACAGAATGAAATCAATTAAAGCCCGTTATTCTGTTCCATAAACATATGAAAGACGAATTTGAACGCATTTCCATTTTGATGCTATTGGTGCCATTTTAGCCTTCTTTCTGTGGATCTTCTTCCATTTTTATTTAGAGTTCATTAATTTATTCATGTAACACATTTTGTTTTGGCAGAGCAACACAGAAATGTTCCCCGGTGGGCTTCAGCGTCCCGGAGTCATGTTGTTGGCTGCCAACACGGTTTGATAAAATCACATTCTGTCTGTTTCCAGTTTTATGTCTCTTTTTATTTCACCTTCATTTATTGTTGTTAAACTGATGCGAGTCTCTTTAAAGAGGAAAGACAAGCAGTGACATTTAAACTGTCAGACCGCACACATTTTCTTAACTTTTTTCATTTAAGTAATGTTGTGCATCTATTAATTTCCTTCAAATGTTAAACCTGATGATGCAGCGCAGGAAGGACTCATCTCAGCTCCAAGACCTCAAATTATTTTCTTTACCAGACAAAAAAAAAGTCTCTTTTTCTTTGTTGTATCATTATTTTCAGCTGAATTCCGGCAACAATACAATTCAACAACAATAAAACGCGTAAAACACAGACTGATGTCAGGCTAAAATGACTACAATCACACACATGAGATCAAGGACATTTCTACATCTTAATATCTTACTCACATACCCTCTTAACACCCACCCTCCACACACACACACACACACACACACACACACACTTGTGCATGCATACTCAGTTCTGTATCCTATTGACTTTTCTAGAGCTAATAGTATTTCAATAAATCTTTTTATGTTGGTATGGTAGGGGCTTTTTTCCAGTGTTTTAACATTCAGTTTTTGCTCCTTTATTTTCCGCTCAAGTTGCTTTAATTATGGAAAATATCATATTATATTCTACACTGTCTTGACAGTATCATATTCTGTATCAGTTTCTTCCAGCTTTTCACTGAAGCCATAAGATGTTCACACCGAGCGAAATATTCAAATCCAAGAGTCCAAGAAGTGTTTCTCGTCTGGGGGTGTGGAGATCTCTGCTGCCCGCTCCTCCTCTCTGCTCGAGGCTACATTAGCCGCTACTAGTATTACACACACATTTCAAACCAAACTGTCAGCGGGTTGAGTTGCGTTGTGGGTAATGTAGGTGCCAGGTTTTGACTTTGAATTCTGCTGCATCGATTTTGATCTCTCTTTTTTTAAAAGCTATCCATCATGAGTCTGACAGTGATACAGGAGTGTAATGCGAAATCGGTGGAGTTAAAAATAAGTTCTTAAAAAACGAGTGAAATAAATATAAAGATATTTTCAGTGCTCAAAAAAATAAACCTCTGGAGTGGGAACAGAAAGCTTTATAAGATATTTAATAATGATAATAAAACCTGTCAATGAGATATGAGAGTTAAAAAGTGAATTGATGTTCAGTATCTATTCATCTCACTATGATGAGCTCATAGAAACAAGGTTGAGTATCAGTTTTGACAGCAAGAAGAGTCTCAGTTATTAAATATGGTGACAAAAAAACTATAATCAGAAATGTCTTTGTCTTTATCTGCTTTCTCTTTTGCCTTCTAGATAGCAATGGAGATTATTAAGGTGACTTTATAAAATGCCCTTTATGCATTTTAACACAACAATGTCAGCATTAAGCTGTTGGTAGTGATGTTTAACTATTCAACGTGTGCCAATTTCAGTGCGCTGTATCTGAAAAACACAAGACTGGAGTTGGACCCCAGAGGGTTTAAATATGGTCTGCACACAAAATGGGTCGCAGGTGTATTAACGTGCGGCAAAAGCAAAATTCCTGAATCTGCTGGATTCATGTACGAGAATACATTTCACACGGGTCAAAGGACACAGAAAAATCACACAGTTTAGGAAATCAGCTGATCATAATTCTCTGCACTGTGTCATTAAGACTCAGTGCCCTCATTTGATGAAATAAACTTATTCCGTTATGTTGAAAACAAATGAATAGCACTCGAATCATCTTCACGTCCTTCTGACATCAATCCTCTGATGATCGATGATTAATCAAGTCCCGGTCTGAAGAGATTAAATCTGAGAATATGTTTTATTAATCAGTGATTGACAAAAAACACCCACCGGCCACGCACTGTTATAATTACTTCTGCTGTCCGGGTTTAATGAACTTCTCTAAGAATTAATGACCGGAAAAAAAATCTGAAAAGTGCACAAAAGGTCCCCTGCTAACTAGATCCAGACTTGTGGTTTTTGTAGCAGGTTTTATGCGAAAAGGCAGATCGTTAGATTGAGATAGAGAGCCTCAGGTACGGATAGTTCTGCGTTGTTTAATCCTAACCTGACAGATGGTGTGAAATGCCTGCAGGCTGCCAGTCAGATGATTAAGACAGCAGCAGGTTTCCTCAGAGAGGCACTTCCTGGCTCTGCTGGATGGACTACAGGTGAGCTGCTCTTCATCTAATCTTACAGAGGAGAGAAATTAAATTTTGTTAAGCTGACAGGTTCTTGTCTGTCTGCAGCCACTTGTCTTCATCACTGCTGGCCTCTGGAAAGACAAATGTGTACATTTGGAGGTCAGTATTGTAAGAATAATGTCCCTGCTGTATCTGTAACCACAGTTTACTTGTCTACTGTCTCACCTTGCCTGACACAAGGAAAATATAAATGTGTTGTATATCAAAGATATCCATCCATTCATTACTTATACCCACTTATCCAGTATACAAACATATCAGACTAGGGTGGGGGAGTGGGGGGACTCCCTCCAGTTGCCATCTTTGGCTTGAGGGAAGTTAGTTATACCTTGTGAAAAGAGTTAAAAATCTATGCTTTGCTGTACACTGCCAAGAATATTTTTAGTAGTACCACTAGGATAGAAGACTCTGTGGGCAGACTGGACATGTTTTCAAAAAGCCGTAAGTGTTATCCAACTGTGTTTAAGAGAAGGCAGATACTGGCTGGTCAAAAATGTTAGTTTATTAAATAGTTCGACATTTCGGCTCATAGGCTTATTTGCTTTCTTCGCCAGAGTTAGATAGGAAGATCGATATCACTCTCATGTCTGCGGTAAGTGTGGAGCTGGAACCAGGAGGCGATTAGCTTAGCATAAATACTGGAAGCAGGGGAAAACAGCTGGTCTGGCTCTGTCCAAAGTTAAAAATAATCTGCCTACCAGCACCTCTAAGGCTCACTAATTAACATGTTATGGGCCTTAGCGCACCTGCTACTTTGGTTCATGTGCAGCAGCGCAAAGTTCAAAAGGGCTGGGTGAAGTTCAATACAAATCGGAGGGTGTGGTGATTGAAAAATACACTCTCAGCCAGTCTCATCACTCTGAAAGAGCTGAGCCAATCACAGGGAAGCACGACAACAATAACTCGATAAATGGAAAGACGCTTCTGCAGGAAATCATACTGCTGTCTGGATGGCGCAGAGTGGCAGAGCGTGAACGCACAGGACCACAAATCTGCAGCCAGAGGCAGATGGTGTGAGTTTTTATTTAATTTGTACAATAATAGAAATAAATAAAAAATGTTGATGAAGCCACATCAATCCGACAGTATTCTGGTTTTAATTCTACTTTATCTCACGTGCCATAAATGGTGATATCGTAAGATGTGACACAACAGCATTTCCACTGTTATGCATTTCAAGAATAAAGCATGAAATGGCATTTTTGCTAAAAAAGAAAGTTGGAAAGGAGGCAACGGCCCACAGGATTGATGAGCTGCTGCAATACGAACTCTCCTGCACAAACACCAGAATACAGAGTAATAACCGACCCGTCTCGTGTGTAGAGGTGTGTGTGGTTATTTTCGAGCAGCCTGGTGTCATTTGCACGTGACTTAATGAAGGTAAACATAGTGGACGGCCCTGCATGATGGCACTGAGCTCTGGCACGGCAATTTTCAAATCAGAGGCTGCAGATTTGTCAACATATCTGTCCTGCTGCCTTCAGATGGCTACAGGGATTTAATGAACTGAAGAAGAAGCTTTTCATACAGTCTTAAGCAGCTGTGGACAACAGATACTGAAAGAATCAACCATATTGATTTATAGATAAATGCAGACTACTTTACAGACGTTCCTGCTTTAATCACATCAAAAGTTCTTTTTGATGCCGATCTTGAAAAATTACAAGGGAAGTTTGAAAAGTCACGATAATCACCAAGTTGGCAACATCAGCTTCTGTCAGTCCAAAGTTACTTTGCAAGACATCAACCACTGAGGTCATTTCTACCTTCTGGAAAGTTTTGTGACTAAAACCTCAGCCTGTTTGAAGGATGTCATCCCTTCTGTACCACCTTAGAGGCTTTGAGCCCCTTCTGCCCAGGCTCAGATTGCTGGATGGATGTGAACCTGACCAGATCTTTGTGTGTGAATGAGGTCTTTTGTCTGACCTTCCCTCACCTTGTAGTGACTCCCCCTGTCTGATGCTATAAATATGAATGCTGTTTTTACACAACTGGTTCAATAAAGGTTAAAAACAGCCTGAAGGTGTTTTACAAGCCTGGATTTATGAAAGCAGAGAACAAAGGAGATCCAAATGGCATTATTGAGCTCAGTATAACTTTTCCTCTGTTTTATCCTTAAAACACTGATGTTAAGACAACTACAGACAGCAGTTTCACTAATCCTGTTGATTTCTCTTTTAGGGCAACTCAGGTTTTTGTTGTTTTGGAACAAAGCTCATCAGACTGGCAGCAGCCTCCTGGAAGCTTCAGACAGTCGAGTTGTTGGTCGGTTCACCGCCCCTCATCTCTTCCAGGAATTAACACGCTTACTGCTGGATTACACAGCAACTGTGACAGCAACTCTGTACTGTACTGTACTTACTCTACTCTCTCAACAATAGACATCAAAATAATACAGCTGAAAAGGAAATAAGTCTCAGAGATCATTACATTAAACAGTAAATGGCATACTCTGTTTTCCTCTGTATCAAGGTAATTGCTTTTTTAATTATCTGGAGGCAATAATAGAAAGTGGAAACTCTTCAAAAAGTTAATTTTCTGCAGCAAATAAATTGTGTTTGATGTTGCCAAGTAAAAAAAAAAAGGATGCATCTACTGTTACTAATGCATTTACTGTATTGAACTGTCAGTGACGCACATAACATCCATTTACTACAGTAAGACAATATGCATTGATCATCTCTGTGCAGTTTACTGGAACACATATGGATATTACCTTGGCTGAAAATACACTATTTACTACTTTATATGTAGTAGGCTTTTTGGAGGCGTTAACAATCCAAATATGGAAGTCCAGGAAACTTTATACCCTGAATGGAGTTTCAAATTCTAATTTTGAAGAGTGCTGACAAGAAATTAATCAACTCGTCAATCAGGGCTAAGCAGATAACTGGAGTGTAAATGGATTCCACCAGAGCTTCACCATTTTTGAGCATTAACGGCCTCATTAAAGGAATAGGGAAAAAGGGGTTTCATTAAACCTGAAAATAGCATTTCAATTCACCTCTTTCATTAAAAATGTTTTTGAGAGGAAATTTGTCTGAGCCCAAATCAGCAGCTCAATTTTGGTGAGGAAATTAATCATGTAGTTCATAAATTACTCATGCACAAGAGTTTAATATGGATTTACTTGGACTGATTTCTTTTGTCGTAATGTGGTGTTACTTAATGCACATCTGTTTGCTCATTTAAGTCACTGTTCGTCCTCAATATCAGTACAATTGTGTTGTAGCGCAGAGAAGAAGAAGAGAAAATATATCCAAATAGTTACCAGAATACTGGTTGGCTAACATGGTGTGCAGACAGGCAGGAAGACAGAAAAGAAGCCAGATAGACTGAGGGACGGATGGCTGGTCAGCCAGCAGAGCCAGGGGAAGATGAAATTATTCTGGAGGAATTCATTTCGATGCAGTTTAATTTCTTGCCAAAATCTTATTCGTTTTCTAAGTAAAATACATGAAATAAAGATATAACTGAGGAGAGAGCAGAGCAGCTGGATAATGAGGAAGTAAATGACTGCAGGGGCAGCCTGCAGCAGGGACTCCGGAGAATGAGTCTGTTGAGGACGCCGGGAACCACCAGCAACACCCTCGGATCCGGGGCTTTAAGTTTACCTGAACCCAGTCAGATGAAAGTCCAGGAGCACACAAATGAAACCTGCTGTTACTCAGGGAGGCTCTCTAACTGACTCTCTGAAGACCTGGCAGGAGTAAAGGTTCAATGTCCCAGAGGGGCAATTTGCCATACAGAGAGCAGTCAATGAGTAAAAACAACAATGAACAGAAAAAGGTTCACAAGTACACAGCCAAGTACAACGGCAACATCACTACTGTCACTGTCACTCATCACTAAAACATCTAGAGAAAGAGAAAGAAAAAGAAGCCAGAAACTAGAGGATCGCCCTGTCAAATCCATCCCAGACCAAATCATATTTGTTTAAAAAGCCAACAGCTGATGGACTAAAAGACCATACAGTATATATCTGCTAGTGCCACCTGTAGGGAGATAAAACCTCCATCATAATGGAATCAAATTAAACTCAGTGTGTAAAGGATGCTGGGAGTCCAGTAACATGATCTGAGCTTTCTGCACAGCTCTGACTTTACACAAGTTCACACAATTGACTTTATGGCACTGGCAGAAAGCTTGACAAGAGGGAAACAAATGAATGGCTAGCTAACAAAGATGCAGACAGGGGGGGCTATCCAGTGTGGACACAGCCAGAGGGCTAACTGAAGGGGATGTGGACAGAGAGCTATTTGATGAACTGCTCCAGGAATGAGGCTACTGGAGGCAAGATGCACTGGGCAGGGACTGGGAAATGCAGAGAAGGCAGTTATCTCGGTGTTTGACCCGACCAAAATCTCTACAAGCCCTGGGAGCGACTTAACAAGTCATAGTTTCCAGAAAAACAGTGGCGACATCATGCCATGATGTGAGGCTTTCCGTTTTCATTACAGATTTTTGCTGCACAGTTTTGCTTCAACACTATGTAAGATTAATAACTGTACTATGACTTTGTTTTAGAACCGTTCATACACCTAACATTAGGTTACATGTTCCCTCCGCTTCACTCGCTGCCGCGGGGAGACTGTTTCGCTGGCAGGAGAGCAGGCGGCAGCTCCAGAGACGGACCTTCAGTTAGCGGCTGTTGCGCCAGGGGTCTGATCCCGGACCGCCCAACTCCCTGCCGGAACAGCAAACTTTCTGTTGCTGCCGGTACACAGGTGTGAAGCACTTTGAATGGCCTTGTTGCTGAAATGTGCTATATAAATAAACTTGCCTTGCCTTGCCTTGATATCATTGCAGGTGAAGGTACTTTCTACCACATCACTTCATTGTCAAACTCCTTCCTCTTTCAGTAATAAACTGCACCTTCTTTTCCCTGAATAGAATATCATTCCTGTGTTACATTTTGGATATATAAGCATGAATATGACATTTGATTTTCATATTTGAATTTCTGTACCAGTGGTGAAGTGCAAATGATGAGTGAAGAGGACAGAGACACACATGATCATGGCAGAAATAATAGTAGTAAAAGATTTTACTTTACAGGGAATGGGATTTTTCTCTTTGCTTTG
>NTHP01000303.1:872675-898314 GCA_003416845.1 Oplegnathus fasciatus
TGGATTACTCATCTTAAGCATTATGACTGATGTCAGTCACCGTGGGTGTATGTGTGTTAATGTCTCTTCCAAACTGTATTTTGTAGTAACGTACCGTACAAGTGCCACAAGACGGCAGCAGCTACATTTAAAGTACTGTACGGGAACTGTGATAGTCACTTTTCCACAACACGTTCCTGCAAATATTTCACAATAAAACTTCTTGTTAGGAAATGAAGGGATTCTGTCCACTGAAACGCTAGAGGGCTTTTAATTTGAAACAGGTACAGGAAGTGTTGAGTTTGTATTAACAGCATAATGCAGTAACTTTAACAGGGCAAACAGGAGTGGATCAGAAAACAAGGAGGCTTTGTACTAAAATATAACCAAATATAGTTATCAAACAGAGGAAATTAGAAATATAAGCCTGGTGCCCTCTGCAGCTGGGGTAAATAAAGCAGCCACTATTTACGGTGCGTAAGATTGAAAGCTATATATACTGTGACATACTGGAGCTGCTGTGATGCAGCTGCAGACAGAAGGCTGAGACTTGTGTTAGTGCATGTGCATGTTAGTGCTTTTATTAATTTCAAACAACAATTTAATCTGAAGCAGAAGTCTCAACAAGGACAGAAGTTTTGGGACATTTATTTTTGGTCTTCCTCTGAGAAAAAATAGTTCCCTGTTGCTAAGCGATGTTTTTTTTTGCATCCTTTCATCCATTCAGTGTTGAGTGTGAATACTCGGTGTAGAAAATATTTCTTGCTAGTAGTTGCTAGGAAAAGAATCCACTGCATCTTTTGTCAGCAGTGAGAAACATTAAATAAGCTGTCAGCATGGTGTTTCTGTAACAACAGAAAATACAGAATGTACCAAGTGTCAGGAGCTGTGTTAGTTAAATGTAAACAAGGCGAACGGATACTTCATGGGATGTCTCTTTTCCAGAGTAAACGAGACTGAAGCTTCTGGCTTTAGATGTACATAAAAAGAAGTGCATAAAGAGTAAATGAACACAAGAGTGGCAGATGCAGAGAGGCAAATCATGCCAGGCTCAGTGCCTGAGGAGGAGCATTGAGCCTGGCATGTGTGGTAGGATTAAAGCTGCTCTTACAGTAATGCTCTTCATGTGCTTCTCTGTATTTATAGGCATCTAAAGACTTAATATATTTTTACACTTTAAAAGTAAGGAGCTTACAGTTTATATTATTCCCTTTGAACTATACCATGTTTTCTCCTCTATTTATGGCATGGATGTCTCCAACATCATGATGCATGGTTAAATGTGACTGGATAATTCTGATGTATCAGTGATCAGTAGGGCTTGTAGCAACATTTATAGTAGTTTTCATTTGCAAGAAAACTGCAAAATGAGAGAGATGGAAAATGGATACATTTGTGCAGCATATGTATTTTTTAAATCCCAGCCACCGCCAACTGTTGTTTCCTGAACAGTAAGCGATCTTATGAACCCCTGGAGATTTCCAGACCACAAGTTCAAAACTCAACTCAACAAAAACAAGGCGACAGCAAAGGTTTACAAGCGTGGACTGACTAGTACTATTAATGAACACCTGCCTCCCTGACAAGCCATTTAAGAAAAGATCAAAGTTATGATCACAGATTAACACAGTAATACAAGAGAATAACGTTCATTCTCTGCAGCCAGCAGGTAACTTTAATCAAAGATCTTTTTTTTTTGTTTTCATGCAGATGTGCGATTCCTGTCTTGTTTAATTTATTAACGACTCTAATCAAATTTCCCAAATTTTCCCTGAGGAGAAGTTAACACCACAGAACAACATGATGACTTCTCTTCTTCATATTTGCATTTGAAAAGCAGGAGGGTAGCTGCCTGCAGACCTCACACAAACAAACACACACTCTGTGGGAGTTGATTTGATGCAGGCTTAATTAATGATTTGATAACTGTTGAGGCGTTAAACAGAGTGCGGGGAAAGGTGAGAATCCCAGATGAGAAGTGAAAGCAGAGCTGAACTGTCTGTTCATACAATGTGCAGGGTTTCTCTCCACCTGCTGTAACACACTCTCTCTCTCCTCTGTCTGAATCAGCCTCTCTCTGTCTCAGTCTTTCCATCTCCCACCCCCCCACCCACCCCCCCTCTCTCTCTGCCTTGATCTCAGTCTCAGATCAGCGCAGCAGGACGCCTGCAGCACGCTGCAAGTGATACTGTAAATGTGGAGGAGGAGGAGAGCTCTCGGCTCTGCGGACTCTCTGTAGTTGCCGTTTCATTAGAAAGCAGCAGTAGTTCTTTTACCTGGACAGAGTCAGATTGTTAATGAAATGATCTGTGAGTCAAACTTCAAAGAAAAAGTAACCTTGTAATTTCAGAGGAACAGATTCAGTCTAAAGTTTGTTTCAGCTTAAACTTTAGTCGAAGAATCATTTCTGAAGGTAGTCCTGTTGTCAGAGGTTAGTTAGGTTAAAGAGGTGGAAAGTAAATCTAAATGGTCAGTGCTGGATAGTTTTTCAGTATAGGCAGTAGATAAGACAGCAGCATCTCATATTACTTTGACTTTTATCAGTATGAGTGATGGCTGAATATAGTAAGTACTGTAAAGCGTAAAACTTAATTAACCAATTATACTCATATAACTCAAATAAATTTCCATAATCAATTACTAATGGTGCTGTTTTGAGCATCAAGTGACAGAAACTCCTGCCAGCAGACTTTAAAGCTGCACTAATCAATATTTTTATATTAACAATGGATCAAATGACTATGAGGTGAGAATTAGCACCCAACACTGCAGTCCTCCTCAGCTCCACAGAGCGTTATAGTGTCTGTCAGCTCACTGTTTTGGTTTTATGACCCAAAGCTTTACTGTTTTGGTTCACTCTCATTAGTGTGGTCTCTAGAACCAAGCTGTTTTCATCTACAAAGCGCTGATAAACCCACTGTACGCTACCTGACCAGCATCAAACCACAGACAGACACAGTCAGCAACTAACTGGTGAAAAAAGTGGAACATCTAGTGGCTAAAGAGTCAGATATTTCCCTTATGAGTTAGCTGAGACCAAACCCAGAGCTAACAAACACAACACGTTCAAAGAGCTTAGCTGTTATGTCTGTTTCGGTGCAAGTACATTGAGACCAATGAAAAAAACAGAGTCAAATTCCTTGTATGTGTACACATACTTGGCCAATAAAGCTCATTCTGATTCTGAGAACTCCACCGATTTAGTGTTGCACTCAAATCGATGCAGCAGAACCAGAGATATTGTTATTCCACTGATTATTCTTCCATGTCAAAATCTGGTGCCTACGTTGCCCACAATGCAACTTGACCGCTGACAGTTCGTTTAGAGATTTGGGGGTGTTACGCTGGTAGAGGCTAATGTAGCCTCGAGCCACTAGCCCTCAAGCAGAGACGAGGAGCTACAGAGGTCTGGTACAGTAAACTCACTTCTTTCCAACTCTGCATCAACCGACACTCAAGAGACACACTTTACACAGCTTCCTCTGGAGCCACAAAAGGCTTTATATAATCATATAATAATAATACATTTTAAGACCTGTACACAGACTTTCATTGACTTTGAATGGCCAAAAAAATCAATTAATACTGATTTGATTTTAATTTTACAGTAAGCAACATAACTAGAAAACCCTCAGAGAGAGTAACCATCCACCAAGGTGGCAAAATCATCTAAATATGTCATTTTTTATAATAGACAATATTAGTAGAGGTGCAACGATTTGTTGATTAATGGATTAGTCGACTGACAGAAAATTAATAAGCAATTTTTTTTATAATTGACAAATCGCTCAAGTCATTTTTGAAGCTAAAATGCTAAAGAAAATGTACAGTTCCAGTTTCACAAATGTGAGAATTTGTTGCTTTCCTTGGTTTTACATTATAGAGAACTGAATATTGTCAGGTTTTGGACTGTAGGTTTGACAAAACAAGACATCTGATGAAGTCATCTTGGGCTCTAGGAGAAAAAACTTTTCACACAGTTTTCTAATGTTTTAACGATTAATGTCAACAGATTAATATAACAAAAATGATAGTTAGTTACAACCCTAAATATCAGAGTCTTTTTTACTACATCAAAATACACATTGTGATCACAGGATACATGGGCCAGACTTCCTTCATTCAAATACTATGGCCCTCATTTATCAATCTAGCATAGAAACCAGTGCAGATACGAGTGCAGAAATCATGTTACGACGGGGTTCACGTGTGATTCATGAAACGTTCGTATCTCGCCAATCTCAGCGTAAGAATGATCGGACGTTGATAAATGTGGCGGCTGAAAACAATCGTCATTTAAATATCAGGCCCCTATGTATTCTCTGTTTAGACGCCTCGCCCCTTGAGTTTACGACATAGAGAGACATAATCCGGCCAAAAAGAGGAACTTCTCCGACCTGGAGATAGAAACGTTAACGTCACAAGTTCAATTAAACAACCAGTTTTACTTGGCAGCCTGAAAAGTGGCGTCAAACGAAGTCGGAAGAATGCTGTAGCCTATGGAATGAAATCACTGCTGCGGTCAACAGCATTGCCGCGGTCAATCAAACTCCAGCTGATGTTTGAATATTTAATTTATACACCCGTGATATGTATAGTCTATAAATTAATCTTATATCAAAAACTGTTAACCCCGTAAATTGCAAACTATTTGAAAATACCTATTTATGTTAGGGATATATGACAGATAGTTATTTTGCCACAGGCTACATATTTTTAAATGATGAATNNGAGGTGAGAATTAGTCCGACTCGTTATGAATTTAGATTTCTCTTCATTAGCAGCTGGTTCCAGATCAGACAGCAGCGGTGACGATACAAAGAAAAATGCTTCCTGTCTGATATTTCTCTCCATATTCAGGGTAGTTAAGAGCCGTCGGCTGCTTTCTGATCAAACATCTGTAGTTTGTTTTTGAAGGTTTAGGGTTTTGAGCTTTACAAAGGCTTTAAATGATTAAACACCTCTCATGTTTTAAAATCATGCAGACTTTTGCAAACCTTACTGTCTGAAGATAAAAGTATTTTTATTCAAAAGCAGAAAGTTGTGTTCACTGCAGCGAGAGAGCTGCCTCATAACTCTCTGCCTCTCTCTCTGATGACCTTATTCTCTAAACTATAATCCAGAGGTCTTGATTTAAGCGGCCTTTTGATCCAAATGATGTTATTAATCAGCACCCAGAGGAGAGGAACCACTAATGACCTTTATAATGAGAGGGCTGGAGTCAACATGCCTCTTCTCTCTCCTCCTCACCTCCTGCCGTGCACTCTTCCCCTTCAGCGTCTGCCCTTTTGTCTTCCACTCTCATTTCCACTCTTTCCTTTAAATTTCCCCTTCTCTCTTCTCACTTTTCTTCTCACATGCTTTAATCGTTTTTTCATGTTTTAAATATCCTTAGGGGGAAATTGAGAGTACGGAAATGATCTCAAGCGAGAATAAAGAACAGCTGTTTGGTGGATGCTTTCATCCAAAGTTTCTGTGCATACTGGGAGTGTCTACATTTTGTAGAACATGTACTCGCAGCATGAAGCAAACCCCACAGTCAACTGCTTCACTCAACCCACTGAACCTCTCTGAGTCTGTGTGGCTGCTCAGACAGCTGAGGTGAACATCCTGACTTTTGATGGGGAAAAGACTTCTCATATTAACTAGTTTATCGTTGTTACTCTAAGTAAGTAGTTACTCTCTTAAAAGTTAATTGGAGTCATTCGAGAAAGTTTCATAAATTTTCTTTGGTTTATTAACCCTAAGTGTATGTATATTTTTCAATGGCCGAATATTCACTGTATGAAGGGCTTTTATTTTGAAGAAATAGCCCTTTGGCAATGCTAAAGATGTACTCTCCCTAAGGAGCCAGAAGCAATCATTGGTTTTCTACAATGAATAAAGTCAGTTTTTCTTTTTTGGGTCTTAAAAGTAATTAAAAAAAAAATACAAAAAGGGAAATTGAAATGATAAAAATGAAAATTTCCATAACTAAGACAGAAGTAACTAAGATATACATACATTTACATAAATTGAAGAAATGGCACATTAAGTTTCTCATCACTACAACCAATAATCATATTAATTTAGCACCCGTCCCAGTAATGCTATTTCAACAACACTTCAAATCACGACATGAAGCTGCTCTATAAGCAAAATATAAATGTAGAAATGTATGTGTTTTATCAGAGGCAACTCAAAATTTGTAACATAAATGTGTAAGGTACACACACGCAGACACACAGACAAATCACTATGGAGTTTAAGTAAGACGAACCGAAGAGAAACACATAATGCAACATGACGATGGTGATGATAAAGCCGGCGATGTCAGTCAGGATGGGCATGTTCATTTGTCCTGCACTGACAACCTCCACCACAGCAGCAAGGTGATAAAAGCACCGCAGAAGGAAGAAAAAAAAGGTCCTGTCTCCTTTGGACCGGCTCGTGGCCTTACATGGTTACCATGGAAACAGAGTGGGACCAGTGAATAAGCAATGTGGGATCGTTGTGGTTCTCCAGCGAAGCTATAAACACTGCAGGACAGACCAGAGTCACATCACATACCTTTGTCTGGGCAATGAAAGAAAAGATTAAACTGTAACAATCACCGCGGTGGAATCAGAACAATAAAGTTGTTCACGGAGGTGAAACTGCTGAGCCTGGACTTGGAAAAGGAAGATTCATGATGGCAGAAAGCTATCTAACTGCCAGGAAGATATCACCAAACCCCCAGCAGACAGAGAAAACACCAGATACGAATCCAACACTGCCAAAAATGTTGACCACACACACGGCAGACAGACCAGTGTTGTGCTGCTCAAGTCAGATCTGACTCCAATCCAAACACTTCAAAGTGGACTTGGACTCATGATTTGGCAGCTGTTGATGTTTTCTCTAACAGAATAGTGGTCGCACACTCATAGCCTCAATGTAAAAAGCATTTTTAATGCAGCTACAGCTTTGGTTTCTGTCTGTACGTCTTTGTCGTTACCATGAAGCTGTACGATGTAACCACAGAAATGTATTATTCCTTGTAGTCAAAGGTTTTTAGAGGCTTGTAAAGACTCATCAGCTCACATATTCTCACACCAACCGAGCAGAAATATGATGACAACTGCCCCAGACCAAATACCAGCCTCACTCTGCCATGAAGGAGGCAAGAAGAACAAATGTGCATACTCAAAACCCGAGCAGATGATTTACATAGAAGCAAAACTATGAAATAGAATAGATGCCAGGATTGTTAGAATAAAGCAAGCAATTAATGCATCTGCTATGAGGAAAACAAAATACACTCAACCGTCCATCAGCAGCTCCACCATCCAGAGCTATAAGCATTTTAACCCTCCTGCTGGAGACTTTGTCCTGAATGCTTACTTCCTGTTTGTGTGTTTGTCTGGCAGCGTGCGAGAGCGTCTGTGCGGCGCTGACTTCGTCCTTTAGCTGATTCTGTCTCTGATGTTTGGCACTAAGGGCCTTATGCTTCTCTTTTTAAAACACAGTCAACAGTAACTCTCCACGAGCAGACGGCTCATCATTAAAATGTTGTGCACAGAGGTGTAAAAACCATCCGGGAATCCACACAGCATTCAGGCTCAGCTGTGTCTGTTCTCAACACATTTACAGGTATGAATACAGACTACAGCACTTTAGTATGTAAAGTGATTATATACGCTGCTGGAGTCTATCCTGCTGTCCCATATCATGTGTGCCACTATGTGCAGTGTTACTCTATTTTTTACTGTTTTCTATTACCTCTGTTATTATTGACCGAACCATTAATTGATTCATGATGGTGTGATTGAGCTGTTTGCAGATCATGTAATGAAGGAGAGATGTTCATTTTCTCATGACAAGAATGACTGGATCAGTCTTGATGTTGACCACAGACAGATCAGATATGTAACGCTTTATTTTACAGGCTCATATTCCCAAATTTTCAAGGAAATTTCCTGGAAAAAAATTATGTGATTTGGTAGTAATTATAAGAAAATAGTTTTGAGGCTGTTCTTTGAGTTTAGTCAGCTGTTTATTTTGATTTCCTGCGTGTACGAGGAAGCAAGGCAAAGGACTCAAAGTCAAAAGATGATAATACATAAGCTTACAGGCAAGGCAGCAAGCACCAAACAGAAGTGAGCAGAGAATCCACAGGTAAACAAGAATGGAGCAGGAAAAAGGTACAGGTTAAAGTTCAAGTACAGGTTCAGGGTCCAGGTTTCAGAGGCTGGAGAGCAAAGACACGAAGCAACATTGACGATCTGGCAAGGAGCAGGTGGAGATGGGTTTGTATAAATACTATGGGGGGTGATTGGTGGATGTGGGAGTCAGGTGACTGGGACAGGTGGGAAAGTCTGAGGGCATCTGGTGGACGGATGGAGAATGATTGGAAGTCTGGAAAGTTCCTAAGTAATTGGCCTGTGGCAAACTGAGTAAAATAAAAACAACTGAGGCAGACGTTGTGACATTGCCAGAGAAATGTGCTTATAAGGTTTGGTCTGTTTAAACCTTATGGAAATATTTATTCATTTATTATTAGAAACTTTCTTCACATATGTTGAATTATATGCTCGCCTGCAGACAAATGCGCACTTACTAAAAGCCTCTCTACGTTGTGCTAGCAATTAACTGGAATTAATTAACTGGAAGTGTACCAACTGAATACTGTGTCCATTTTCCCTGTAATTGGTACCACATTACATTGTCCTTTCTGCTCCATTCTAGGAAGTTATTTGAAATGATGGGACCCATAAAATAATGTGTTGCCATTAGATGTACTTGGACTAACATAAACACTACTTCATTTTAGAAAGAAATCAAAATGTACTTCGATGAATCAGTCTGTCTTTTCAACACTGGTCCATGAACATTTGTCAACTTTACACAACATATCGGTTAATCTGCCAGATAGATAGCCCTGATGCAGGACCACAGTCCTTGGTGATTAGTCAAGTAAAGAACCTATTTCTGGAGGGAAGATGCCCAATTCTTACAGACTTGTGAGGAGAATTAATATCAATGTCAGGCAAGCAAAGCACACAAGCTATTCCAAAACAGTGCAGGTTAATTCCTTTTAAGTTAATTAAGCCTGGTAAAATCCTCCCAGATTTTTTTTTACCCCCAAAACCTACCACATTCAACTACATTTTTGGGACTTGACTCAATTTAGATTAAGGTTCAGCTCCAATTAGCAGCACTTTGACCAACCTTGGTGAACTGGACAAGTGCGTCTTGGAGCAATTTTGGTAGATCATTCATCCTAAATCTGCGAAGAGTCCAATAACTGGGCAGGCCAGATTTGGACCACTTTGGCTTTCTGGGATTCACAATTTACTGGTTATAAGACTTGAAATATGAAATGCAGCAATCAACTCCTGCTTCATTTTTTCTAAAAATGTTCTAGAAAGGCATACAATTATGTTACAGCATACATTTTTACACACATTATGTAATAATAAGTTAATGATTTTGCCCTGCGGTAAACAGTAACATGCCTCTGGCTTCCTTTAGGCAGACAGCAGGTCTGGGATATGTAACCGTCCTCCGTCTGTTCTCCGGAACTACAGGCTCTGTTTCATTTTGTAGTAGCTCATAAAGGATTAACAGCCTTAGACTACAACTAAAGTTAAAAAATGCATTGTATATATTGATTAAAGGGACCTCCTGCTCAGAATATTTCCCTTATTGACCAGAGTCACGATGACACAGAGTACCATGAATGCAAAGTTTCTGCCTTTAAATCTAGTCAGTTGTAAAAGTTTCTCTTTTATCGGGGCTCACTGTTCATCCTGTCTTTTCAGACACTGAAACTGGAGTTTAGCCAAGGACGCCCGTCCACCTCGACAAGCTCCAGTTGCCGAACAAGTCCCACTCCCATTGGACAGAAAGAAACACCACTCCTGTTGTTGTTGCTGTGATGAAATGACCTTGGACTTGTCGTGTTGGGAGAATTCGAAACAAAGCTTACGAGGAGGTTTTGTTTTCCATCAGCATTCGGCTGCAGCAGATAAAGAGTCCTCAGAGAGCCAGACATCCACAGCCACAACAAGTTTGTTTGGAGCTTTTCTCTTCATGTGTAATTCTGTTGTTTATTATTTAATAGTTTAGTCCACAGATGCCTCATTAGTTGCAGATGATGTTCCCTAATGATAGTTATCAGGTTAATAAATAATGAGAGGCAGGTGTGTCTGCAGCAGCTGTGAGTTATAATGCTGGATTGGGTTTATCATCTTGTTCATGTCATAGTGAAGGAGGTCTGTGTTGCAGCTTTAATTCAGTATTCAGCTTGTGGGACACTCAAAGACCTCCACAGATCATTTATAATTCATAAACTGTAACTACAGGTAAGTAAGTGTTATTGACAGTCATTAGCTGTACGTCCATCTACTTAGGCTATATTACCACAACACTGTTGAACACAGAAAAGTCTTTGATATAACTGCAAGTAAATTAAAGTATTCATACTTGAACATTAAAATGAAGTCTGGTATTGTATATGTATAAAAGCATTGCTTCTGCTTCTCTGAGAGACTTTCCATCAGTCCTGAGGAGCAATTATAATCTTCACTCTGAGTGGCTTAAAGTCATCAAACAGCTCTGTCCTCCACACTACGCCTGAGCAAACAGAAAGGAGGCCATTTAGTGAGCAGGATTTTCTTTTAAAACCAATGATGAAAGCACATTGGATTAAATATGACTGAATGCACAAAGAACTGAAGATGAGACTGAATATGTAGAGAATTTACAGACTTTGAATTATTTATAACCGACTATTATTTTCAGCAAATGCTCTAAACTAATTCATCTTACAGTAAATATATAAAGCATAAAACCCCTCACAGTGAAGTCAAGTCTGTCTCACACACACACACACACACACACACACACACAGCAGCATTCTCATACACAATTTACAATTCACGATCGATCTGCTCGAAACTGCAAATAACGTGTGATGTACTAAGACTAAAATGAACACTGTTTAATTTTAGAAATAAAATGTACAAATCTATGAGTCAGTCTGTCTTTTCAGCACTGGTCCATGAACATTTGTCAACTATATCTGTTAATCTACCTGACAGATAGCCCTGATTCAGTACCACAGTCCTGGATTGGTTACTTTGGATTGGACAGAAATAATATCAAGGGAAAAAGGGGGCTGGGGCACACTGATTTACAGCCTTTTATTGTGCAAACAGAGTAACGTTTCGACACTACTGTGGCTTCATCAGAGTCAAAATGGACATGAGGCAAACAACATATATAGTCAACCTTGAACAAGTGTGCAGTTGTGATTTGATAAAAAGTTGAACAGGATTTGAAATCTACTGGATAATGACTCCAAAGGAAGGAGGAGTCTCAAAGTCAATGTCCAAAGGCCACACCCAATGTATCAGCACCACATCAGAAACAAAAGAACACAGACATCTCTAGAAGTTACAAAGATAAAAGTACAGAAAGTACCAGTACTGCATCAATCAAATGTCACAAATTAGAGGAAACATGACAAATACCCTGTTTCTACGAGGATTCATATCAGTCAGGTGTGTGTAAAAGCACAAATTATTCCAAAAGAGCGCAGGTTCATTCCTTTAAAATTAATTAAATTAAAATTAATCCTGGTAAAATCCCAGGGCTATTAAAACCCATTTTAGTCATTGCTGGTAAGATTCGGTTGACCCTTGCATTTGCCACTAGAGGTAGAAATTATACACTGCTTTCCTGATTCGAATCATTTTGTGTAGTTACTTTCAAAGATTTGTAGTCACAGTCAAACGCACATCAATATGCAAATCAGTAATCGATCGCATCACCTTTCATAGCACCATGACATTACAGTGCTGCCTCTGACTGTCGTCACTTCACTCTGATTCTAAGTAAATTCAATCTGTTGTTTGATATAGAAGTGTCATTCAGCTCAGTACCAACTGGGCAAACATAAGCACTGTTTATGGAATTAATGCCAGACAGACAGATGTACTGCATCGTGATTGTTTCAGTACACTTTCAACCTGGAAGTTACAGATCATAAATCATTGCGCTTTTTACTCACCAGCAAGTATATCTGGTGATTCTATTAGTGACACTGATTATTCAGCACAGTTCAGCTGGAGGATCAAAAGAATATTATTAAAGTTTCTCTCTCTCTCTTTCCAGCACTGCCTACATCAAGACCCTCGGTGTTAAAACTTAAAGTGACTGGAGAGAAACTGTCAGCAAAGTGTTTGACTGAGCCACAGATAGCAGAGAAACAGACACAGAAGTCCTGTGAAGCTCAACGAGTCGAGCATCTCCTCCACAGTCAGTGGTTTTATTTCCACTGGGACCATCTAAACTCAGAGTCCATGCGCTCTCAGTACTGTGAGCTGCCGCAGATAACAGCGTGCAGCGAGCTGCATGTACATATGATGACACTGAGGTGTTGATATCTGTCTCTGTCTGCTGCTTCAGTCTTCTCTTTACATGCTGCGTCATCTTGTTGGTGCAGAGACAAAGAGGAAAAAGTACTGCTACCAAAAAACCCTCCTGGCTGGCTGGCTGAGCCAAGGCTTCCTGTCTGACGGCCTCCTGATAGAATCCAGTGGAGACCAGACTCTTCCAAAGGTTTATCAGCAGCCAACAGCAGCACAATTACACCACAATCTACAATGGAAATGATTACTGGAAACAGCTTCTGGAAATTTACATAACTCTGAATGACTGCCTGTCTCTCTCTCAGCATCTCTGCTTCTCTCTGCAGCATCCCAGCATTATTCTCAGCTCCACAGTTAAACCTGTTAACTTGTATTACACGGAGAAAAAGGATTCCCCCACTTTAATTCACATTGTTGTGATTTCCAGGACTGTTGTGTTGCTCTGGCAGGTTTAAGTCAGGCAGCGATTAGTGTAGAAACATGGAGAAAACATCGTCTTTTCCTTCCAAAGCAGTTTAACACACACAAACATCTCCACTTTCTGCCAGCACGCCTCCTCCATCTTCACAGANTCCCCCAGAGGCTCATAGCGCCAGAGAGGGCAGCTATTATGCAAATGACTTCAGAAATCAAAGCGTGTGATGTTTTCCACTGGAACTTGTTGACAGCAAATGAGTGGAGAAGTGGAACTTGTTGGGAGTAATCAGGCAAGACAGCGAAGCTCGAAGCCGACACGGTGGACAAACTTAACTGAGCATGTAAAATCACAACGTGCCGTTCCTCCTGCTTTTGTTCGACAGTGTCCCCGCGGAGCAGGAAGCTCACTGATCTAACCAAGCATGCTGTGTTAGCAGATGCTGCGACAATCTCCAGGATTTATTTAATGATTTCAGATTGAGGTTTAGCTGCTCCCAGTGTCTTAAAGAGAGAGAAAAAACAAACCAAAAACGGAGGAAAAACAAAACAACCATTCAGCCTTGAAGCCCCAAGTTTAGGAGGACGTGTTTTTCCTCCTGTTATTTTATGCCGTGAATACATTTACTGGAGACAGTGTGCAGTAGAAGTGTGGCGACAAATCCCTGAGCTGTTTCTTGACACTTTATGCTAATCTGCTCTATTATTTGCTTCCATTTGCCCTTGATGGAGACAGCTGCACCCTCAGGCATGTTGGAGTTTTTGGATTAATGCCTGCCACACACACAAACACACAATGTCAGCGTTGCTCTGACTCTGTGACTTTCACTACTGATCTGTGTCACCACTACAGCCAGCAGACATCCAAACAACACAGCAGATTCTGTGGATAAAAGCATCTGTTGGGGTTTAAAATGCAACTGAAAATATATAAAATGTTTTCATCTTTGTCTAGTAAGTTATTTATGTCGTCTATGTTCACAACGTAGCTTCACTAAATGATGAGCTGAGGAGATCAGAGGAAGACAATCACACACATTCACACATGGAAGCTGCCCATTACACCCAGTCAGCTGGAGCAGTTGGGGGTTAAGGGCCTTGATGAAGGGTAATGACGTGGTAATCAGAGAAGGGCTCACTTTTTTAAACTTTACAGTCGGCAGTCGGACACTGCTGCTCTATCTTAAAATAAAACTTGTATAGTGACAGTATTAGAGGTCCTCTGTTGGGGGGGTTGAAATCTTTAAATGGACAAAATAAACGGAAAGAAAAAGCACTATATATACAAATGTAAACTACAATAGACAAAAAAAACAGGCAGCTTTGCTATAACGTTCTTCATGCACAGTACATAAACAGGGGAATAAGTCATCAGGATGCTGTATGTGTAAATTAGGAATAAGAATGAAAAGAATTTAACTTAAAATGCATGCATCTTGTATTTTATGTCTAGATCTAATGGTTAGATTATACTGTATTTAAAACCAGTATTAAAATCTGTGGACCTCTGGTTCACAGTATGTGTAAAGCAAGCCACTGATCAATCCAAGAGAAGAAATGTCAGTTTTTGTTGGGAAATCACGAAATCTTCATATTCAAGGACGCACGAATATATATTTCAGACAGTGTGCCTATAGAAACCTATGAATTTGATTTTCAATTTTGGGATTCGGATATTCGTTGTGTTGAATAATTCACAACGTCAACTCATGCCTTGAGTAACGTGTTATCGGCCGACCCTTCCCCTTTAAGGAAGGTGGCCTTGTGGGTGACGTATGCATGTGACGTAGCCTGGCTTGTTGGGGGAAGTGAGCCTCTCCTGTGTGTGTAGAAAAAGTACCTGTATGTGCGGCAGACACCGTGAAGCGCATGCTTCCATGGGCTGTTAACAGGAGTCAGCAGAAAGTGTCCAGATAAGCTCAGGTTCAAGTAAAGCGGTTGTGAAAAGGGCCGTGTATTGTGTTCGCTGCAACGTTACCGCGATGTCTCCCAAACATTCTTCAAAGCAAAGTTGGCCCGGACTGAAGAGGCCAGTTACCAGCTAACCGACGAGCCAGGCTAAAGCCAATTGAATTAGCCTGAAGAAACCAGATGTCTCTCAATTATGGTTCGGAGGACGGAAGCTGGAAAGGTAACACATGCAAGAAAACATTCCACCTTGTTGCCGGTAGCCTTTGAGTGAACTGAATTAAATAATTTTTTCTCCAGTCTACAGCTAGCCAACATTAACTAATAAAGATGAAAAGGCAGCAAAACATCCTTTCATTTTTTGGGACAGATAAAAAAGGCAAAAGTTTACGATGATGTAGTTATATAATGTCTGTTGCCACCGTAGGAACAGTGGTTATAACCTTTGAAACGAATGTTGAAAGTTGAGTAATGTTGAAATGTTGAAGGACAGAAAATGCTAGATAGTGAACAGGAAGTTAATTTATATTTTGCTGGTGCTGCACCTGCTAGCATGGATATAATGCTGGTGGTTCCAGTTGAGCAAACTATAAATATGTTTATACTCTTTGGCTGCGTATTAAAACCCAAACCTGTTCATATGCAAAACAAAAGTCCTCATTTATCCACAGGAGAAAATAAAAGTCCTAAAATAGCCCTTAAATCACTCAACAAAAAAATTAATACAATGTGTTTATGTTATACTCACTTTTAGTTAATTAACATTTAAACTTTTTTTCAGATGTTTTCAGTGACATTTATTTTCCAAGTATTACAGGATGTGAAATTGTGTGTTGTTTTTGTATAGCTATTTTGAGAGACCCCTCATTGTAATACGGTATATCACATTCTGATTTTAAACAAAAAGAGGCGCTTTCTCGCCTAAAGTTAATAGCATATTTAATAGCATATTTTTTAAAGCACATTTCCCTTGCCGACATGATGACAGTGACATTTGTTAATGGATCCTCCATATTCTAAAATATTGCAAATGTTCAACCCAATCTGCTTTGCATGAGAAAAAAGTTTGTTTTGTTTGGTTCCAGTCAGCAATTTCATGTAAAGTCAATTCTTTTTTTGTGTTTTTGTTTTAATGTTTAGCCTGTGGGGAAGGTCTGGCTACTTATCGATCAATCTACAGCGAGAGAAATGTCACAGCGTCTCTGTGGATCAGCAGATTGGCCTTTCTGGATAAATCTCATTAACTTGGTAACATTGCCATTTTGCTGTCAGTCATCAAACCAAAATGTCAAGAGAAAACTGGCACCTTTGCTCCAAGTGGTGAGGGAATTCAAACAAGGTCATCAAATACTTAGGAGGCAGAAACTTCTTGTTTCTCGTTTTGGTAAAGCCTTAACGCTCGTCAACAGTGGGCTCCTTGCTGTCAAGATTCACTTAGAAGTGTTGTGCAGAAGGGACTTACCACACACATCACACATCTGTTCAGCATACACAATATTAAGATCACTCAACCTGCCCCACTGAACTAAATCCCGTCCAAATTGAGGACTATCAGACTATCAATCAACTTGTGAAATAGGTGTCACTTTACCCCAAAGAGTAGATCTCTCATTTTGAAGTTAGTTAGTGCCAAATGAGTCATTCCATCTGCTCAGTGATGCTTAGCTTCAAATACATTAGAAAATGACTGATGATTGAGGAGAGTCGAACATCCACAGAGGGGTGTGAGTTTAGTTTGAGCTCCACCAACATGATCAAAGAAGAGAGTAACTGAAATAAGTTTTGGTTGCCTGTTTGAATCCCCAAATCAGGTGTTAAATAAGCAACATGACATTTGAGTATTATACCTTTCCCCCAAAACTGCCTGTGTTAGTTAGGCAAAACCCTCCAAAACTCTTCTAAAAGACAAAAGTAATGGCAGTGACGTTAACTGTGTTTACCCACTGATGTCGTCACTGGTGGACTCAGGGGGGGTCCCCCGGTGCCCCCATGTTCGAAAAAAACGCTGCAAAAGTACACTTTTGGATGCCTCTATGGTAGATAAAACATGAAAAAGTGCCCTCCACGGTGGCCCAATGTGCAAGAAAACGTGATGAAGTACTCTCTAGGAAGCCCTTCCAGTGGAGAAAACATGATGACATTTCCTCCAGGGTGCCCTTCAGTGGAAAAAACATGATGAAGTATCCTCTAGGATGCCCTTCCAGTGAAGAAAATGTGATGAAGTGCCCTCCAGGGTTCTCTTTCAGTGGAGAAAACATGATGAAGTGCCCTCCAGGGTGCCCTTCCAGTGGAGAAAATGTGATGATTCATACAGTGCATTTGTGCAGTGCAGTTTATATGAGACACACAAGGACATGAGGATGACAGAGATTTTACAACTCTTCAAATAAATTAAAGGTACTAAACATAATACACAATAAATGAAACAAACATTCAGGAACAGCTGGGTATCCAGATGAAAATCCATGACAGTCCTACTGTAAGGCAATCCGGGTTATTCACAGATAGATCAAACTGAACCTGCTTTATGTTGTACTTCTATAAAAATAATGAATAATCTCTGAGGGCAGCTGTGGCTCAGGAGGTAGAGCGGGTCATCCACTAATCAGAAGAGTTGGCGGTTTGGTCCCCGGCTCCTCCAGTCCGCATGTCGAAGTAGCCTTGGGCAAGCTACTGAACCCCAAATTGCTCCCAAAGGCTGTGCCATCGGTGTGTGTATGTGAGTGAATGAGATTAGATTACCACCTGATAANNCCCTTTTCATGCTTCATGCAGAAAACTTATTCAGCATTTTAGATTTTTGATTTCCCATTTTTATTGTCAGTCACCTTGGCAACAGTGTTCTCACAACTTAAACCACTTGAATGTCATTTCCCACTTGGAAAATACACCCTCCTGATTTCCATTTGAAAGTACCAACAGATATCTCCTGAGAGCACATCAACACTTTGGGTCTTTCTACTAGAGGAGTAGTAAAGGGAGAAAATCTGGTTAGGAAAGAGTGGGGTGTGAAATATATTTTGACAGGATGAGTTTTCAGCTCATTCTGATAGATAGAGAGCGACTCTTCAGTCCTGTCTGCGATTAAAAAGAAAAAGAGTAGAAATTCAGAGCGGCGTTCTGAGGGACTGAGCAGCTTCCCAGCAGATTTTATCCTGCTGGTTAGCTGGTTTTTTTCCCTGTAGTGACTGGCTTACACTGCCAACCAGAGAGAGGTTTTTAGCTACCTGGAGCTGTCGTCCCTCAGGTCAATCTTAATGGAGATCTCTCTCACGGCCAGCGGCAACCACTAAAGCTCAAAGCCATGCGGAGACTAAATCCAGCTGTAATACCAAAGGCAGCTGTGGTTGTTTTGCTGTTTTCCAAGCAAACCAGTTCAGCTTCAGCGACTCTGTTAGAAGGTCACTGGATTTCAGTGAGTCAACGCATCGTCATACCTTAACAACAAAATTACTTGTCTGTTGGTTCCAAAACAACAAACTTGACTTTTGCAAGAAAAACCATGAGTGTTTTCTTGTCAGCCACATCTATGGTTAAGGTTTGGTTAAGTTTAGGCAACTACAAGCAGTCTACGGTGTCAAAATCACACGCTTTGTACGCTCAACCACCCTCTCCAACCCTCTCTTGGTGCCAGATCACACCAAAACTCATTTGTGTGATGGAGGGAAATAAGTAGTAGTGGAAGCTTGGTGACGTAGTAAATACTAGTTGATCATGTAGTGGCTACCAATTGCTATGGCTAGTTTTGGTGATGGCAAAATGATACAAAGAAGAACGCTCTATTGGCATTGCTAATCTGATTCCTCCAGTTCGCAGTTGGTCAACAGCATAAATCCGCTTATCAAAGTTCAATTCACAGCTTAATTTTACTTCGTCTCAGTGAAGGAATCCACTGATCACACCAATTCCACTGAAATGATTCTGAAATATTTTCCAGATTATAAGATATATGATTACTGATTACACTTGGGCAACATTACATGAATAAAAGCTGTGCATTTTAGCACCACAACAAATCCCATTATCACCCACTGTATTCAAGTGGAGGCAGAAATGTTGAAGGCAGATATTTCAAAACTGATTTACAATTATATTCACCCAACGACCTCACACACACACTGGAATTTGAACATAGCTGGACTGCTCTGTTAATTTAGTCATTTTTACACCATAACACTCCACTTTACCCTCCTTTTTTCACCTATTTTCATTTTTAGCCAGTTTTTATTTTGTATTTGTATCCATGAGTATCTATAAGCAGACCTCTTTAAAGGACCCAGACATGGTGGGAGCTTACCGACAAAACTAAAAGCACTCTTCAAGGAAAGTTCAATATAGCAAAGCGACACAGCATGAAGTGGTTGTACTGCATGTAAAGTCTTCCTCTCTCTCTCTCTCTCTCTTCCATACACCGGAGCTTCTGAGTAAAGTGAAGTGCACGTCGACACACTCAGCCCACCTGGCTGTTAGCACTGAGCCTGGGTTAAGAGCACAGAGGCGTGCCGGCGTTGGCAACATAAATGACTGTGGGGAACGTAATCATCATGCAGAGCTGCTAGCAGGAGTCAGAGAGGAACCCTGTCAGCGCCTAAGTGAGTGTGAGTGTGTGTTTGTGTTTCAATGACTAAGGAGAATGTAGTTACCATGCAGAGCTGGTAGCAAGAGACACAGAGGAGGTCTTGTCTGGATTTACATGTGTGTAGATGGGAAGGGAGATTCCTCAGAGGTGGTCACACACTCACACACACACGCAAACACTCAGTGAAGAGATAAAGGACCATGTGTGAGTGTGTTGACCTGTCACTGTCCACCATTGTCGATGCTGCTCATGTCTCTCCGTCCATCCTCGGCTGGTGGCGGCGTCTCCCCATCCTCTGAGGCCAGTTGTCACTCAGCTGTTAAATGAAAGCTAAATTAACGTGGAAATATTCTAGTAATTAATGTCACAGGCAGTCAGACATCTTATTAAGAAAACACAGAGCCATTAAATTAGACAAAATTGGATATGGAGGTACAGCAAACGTGAACTTAAATGTGTGTTTTGACACTCTTGGTGAAGTCAAGAGCAGTTGTACAAGTAGAAACTATGTTTTACTTATGAGCAATGTCTTGTCTGCAATCATATTAAAATAATAATAAATTGAGTGTGACCAAATTAAAGAAATCCCACACACTGTCAATTACTTTATTAACAAAGCTCAAATCCTAAGACCTTCATCAGGTTAAATTTACTTACATTAAGTGTGCGGGAGTTCAATAAGAACTTCTGGTGTGCAAGAACTTTGTCTTAATAATTACATATTAAAATATCATTACCAAGGAAATACTTAAATCTCTAATTGAGTCCGTTTCTCATTCCCTATCATTCATATTAATGCTGAAACAATTAGTCTGTTTACTGATAAGTTGATCAAAAGAGAATTAATCAACATTTATTTTGATACAGTAATCGTTTAAGTCATTGGTCAAGCAAATATACCAAACAGCCGCTGACTCCAGTTTCTAAAATGTGAAGATTTGCTGCTTCTTTTTGTTGTGTGTCACTATAACTCGAATGTCTTTGCTTGTTTTGTCGGACCAACACTCAAAAATCCAAAGTGAAGATGCGGCCTTGGGCTCTGGGATATAGTGACAGGCATTTTCTTTTCTATCTTCTGACATGTTATAGACTAAACAAAAAAACAAAGCACTCTACAAAATAATCAACAGACTGATCGATAATAAAAAATTATCCTTACTTGCAACCCTAAATTTTTAAGTCCATTCCACATGTGGATTATAATCACTTAAAGTTATCGTGTATATTATTGAAACAAGAAATGTAACCTCATTAACTGATGCAAACACATGAAGAATATTCACTATTCACAGTCTCAAATAACATCATAAAACAGCATGACTTAAAAACGATTTTGAGATTGTGTTAAAGATTAAATCTAATTGCATTTTTGGGGCTAGATTCCAGTTTCTGTTGTCCTGACGACGTGAACAGCAGCTCAGCCTGTGTTTACCGTTTCCCATGCAGCTAGCGACTGAGCAGATATTAGCTCGGCCTTATCAGCAGGAGCCACAAAGGGCTGAGGGTGAAGTGGAGCGGATGCTGAGGGGGGCAGCTAATGATCGTCCCCGCTGACAGAGCCTGACACTGGGCCTGGGGCGCTGCCACGACAGCCTCTCTGTGGAGGACTACAGCGGCGGCAGCAGCTACCGTGTAATTTCAATGTTAACAGAAGAATCTCTTCATTCTGTACAGCCTGAGTTCACAGAGTACTGACATTAACTCTTGAATTTTAGTTGGTTATAACTCGGGGGGGGGGCTGCAAGGTCAATGTTTGAATACTGGCTGCAAAAATCCGACATAAAGCTCCCTCATCAGCGCCTGAAGTCTGGATCCTCAACTTGTTCCATTAAAGACTATATTTACATCAACTGCAATAATCTGTTCACCTCAATATAAAGCTGTAAGCTGCTTGCTTATTGAATGATTTTTCTCATGTTCAGGTTTTTAAAAGCTGTGGACCTGAGCCTGCTTCCTGACTGACCCCAGTCCTCCAAACAGCCAAACATTTGCAGATTTTAGCTCCTCAAACGTGAGAATTTGCTGCTTTTCTCTGTTTAAAGTGATTGAAAACTGAATATCTTTGTGTTTTGGTCTGTTGGTCAGCCTTTGGAAATTGTGACAGGCATTTTTTGACTATTCTATGATATTTTAAATGATTCAAATATTCGATGAGTATAATTTTCAGTTGTAGCGCTAATAACAACATTAGACTTCCACTCCTACAGCTTCAAACGTTTCTTTCTTTCATGTTGAAACTGTGGTTTAGCCACATAATGTGAGCTCATGTAAATTTAAAAACTTAAATTCTGCTTTTAGTCAAGCCAAATCAATTTTATTTAGAGTACACAGCCAAAATGCATGTGTAGTAACATGTCATAGTTTGATTAAGGTGTAGAAAATGCCCCTCAGTCAACTCCACATACATTAACAGGATTATGCTTCCTTTGACGGTGACTTTATTCAGGTTAAAGTCATTAGAAAATACAGTTTAACGGGCTGAATTTGTATTCAGTCAGTGACGACCAGAGGAACAGCGGTTGGTCTGACCTCATCTCCCGGGTGTAACTCTGTAACTGGAGCAATTTAAAGTAGGACGGTCTTAAAAAGGAGCATGCAAGCTCAGCAAAACCCCTTTTCCTTGATAAATTAAGGTGCAATGTTTTGAGACCATGCAGGCCATGAGGTAACAGCAGTTAACTTTGCTTTGCCTTTTTTAAAATCTGTCTAACACATATATACACAATAGAGTACCCAAAATCTGGAAGAATTTTGTGGGAACATTATGTTATATTAACACAACTGGTTATCTTGTGCACACAATTTATTTAAACCTGCATTAAGTTTTTGGGCCACTTGGTGGCAGCAGAAATATCTGTCTATTTAGCTATCAAATGTTTCTCTAAGTTCACCAGGTAGCACACAGATGTTGTTTTTTTAGAGCTTTTTTTACTGAAAACAGTTGATAAAAGCTGTGACACTGAACCAACAGAGTTCAGTTGTGGCCCAAAAAACTAAAACAAACAGCTGAAAGATGCTGAAACGCTCTGTAGAGCTGGTGACAATTATGTCTAATTATGTGGGTTTGTCAATACAATCAACCCTTTTCACATACAGGAAGTCATTTGATTCATTGGTAATATAAAAATACTGATTATAGTTTGGGACAGTAACCTCACGCTCTGAATACTTCTATAAAATATCCCCCAATAACTTAATGAGGTTGCTGAGCGGTGGATTAAGGGGTTTATACAGGCTATAGGCTACATTTTGTGGTGTAATACAGGATTAGAAGCAGCATTATTTATATTTAAATTACAGCACAGAGGGCACAGTTACTGAGTGCATATTAAGAGGCGGTATTCATGTGAAAAGAAATATAGTTGAAATCTTCTTTGAGGCATATTTTACCTTGATACAACTCCTGCTATGGGTCAGGGTCTCTTGTCATCCAGTGGTCCCAGGATCAGCACCCTGGACAGCGACATGTCTATTTGTGCACCATGATGATCCACCACAGACTGCAGGCTGATCCATCAGTCTTCAACCTTTATCACAACTGGATACAGCATTATGTATTTACATCTGAAGTCTTCAGTTCACTGTAGCCTTACTCAAGATAATCCACAGATCTCAAAGTGACCAGTTTTCACAATGAAAACAGTTCACCGTGAGGTTTATGGATTATTCAAAATAATGAATGAATGGTTCGACCTGATCAACATTACAGTCAGATTGCAATTATAATCTGAAAGTAGCTTTAACTGATAACTGTATTGAACATTTCCTGGGCTTCAGACAAAGTAAAACATGACCGAACAAGACAGGAAGAAAAAGAAGATCACAGTCAGTTTCTTCGACCCTGAAACATCTGAGAATTTTAGTTTTGCTCTGCGTCTTTTGAGATGAGAAAGTGATTCCTAAGAAGTATCAAAATGCCCACAGAAAAATCAACTTCTCTGCTGTCCATCTTTGCCAAAATGTGAAAAAATATGGCTCAATACAGCTTCTGTTTGTCGCCAACGCAACTTTCTTTGGAGACACAACTATATTGGCAACAAAAAACAGCTAAATATTTCATTTAGCTTTACTTTAAACTAAACAAAAAAAAACAGAAAAGCGCAATAACGCCCTTTGCATTCAAGTGGATGCAGAAACGTCAAAGGCAGACGTCTCAAAATCTGGACAAATTAAACCAAAACTATGTGAATGGCTGGATACCACTGGAGATAATGTGGGGCAAATGTGTTTTTGTGGGATGTGGGTGAACCCAACAACCCCACACACACAATATGGAATTTGGACATAATGGCACTCCAAGTTCCTGCCCTGTTAATTTTGTTATTTTACACCACAATGATGCATTTTACCCTTCCTTTTTTTACCTACTTTTATTTAGTGTTTGTGTCCATGAGTATCTATTATTGGGCCTGAGCGCGGTGTGAGCTTATTGACGAAACTACAAACGCTCCACTGAGGTTCTTCGGACACCTAATTTCAAACACCAACAAACAAGAGAGCAAGGCAGCTGGGTCTCTCTGGTTGTTTGGCAGTTTTTCTCACATTAATTAGAGTGCGAACACACATCATCCAACCTGTAACTGAGAACAGAGGGAGGGTGACAACATCAATCAATGTCATTATGATCATTACAACTGTACAAATGCTGACAGGCTGTACAAAGACTACTTTGGTGATCATTCCTGCTCTCTGTAAAGTTGCATCTACCATCAAAAATGTTTTTCCGTCTGTGTTTCTGAGGAAAACCTTATCAAATGCCGATCTGCGGTCTGAAGCAGGGCTCCTCACATGAAAAGCTTTCAGAGGTTCTGAACTTCACATCTGTAGGAGCCTGCACATCATGTCATATCAGTAACATCACAGCTTCTGAGCTGCATGGATCTGTCTTATCTCTACATGTTATTTCACACATGTCTGCTTCCCTGAGTGTGGTGATGGGAGGTGTGACGGCTGCTCTACAGCTGAGGAAGTCGGCAGCTTTGGCTTTTAGCAGATAACTTCCCCTCAGGGCTACTGTTGTTTAGAGGTTTTAAAATATAAAACTAAAATCCTGACGCCTGTTCCAGAGCGAATACTTAGATAGCACACAGATTTGCATTTCTTGAAGGGCAAATCTTTCTTTTTCTGTGGATCTGAAGCACCGGAGCAATCAGACGTGAAATCAGAGGCCAGAAAACAGCAGGTAGCAAAGTCAAAATGTTGGCAATTTCTCCAGAATAGAAGATATTTCCACAGCAGAATAAACGAAAAACCTTTGCCCCCTGCCGAATGCTTTTGAATTTCTCTTCTTACACCAGAAAATCTATGATAAAAGAATCCATTATCGAGGTTTGACCCAGACCAGACATCAAAGATCTCATCTGAATCAATGTGCCACGATCCCGCTGCCTTTTTGAGAATCTGCATAGCAAAATCTGACTTTGTGCTTTGCCTTAATGTCATTTCTGATTGTAATCATCCTTTGAAACGTGTCATATAATGCAGCTATCTCTTAATATAAAGCTTAACTTAAGGAAAGTTTAACTGTTCGCTCCCTGTGGTGTGTAATTCAGTGCCATCCAGACTGTCACATAAGTTTTGTTATCTAATTGTCTATTAGCATCACTGAGGCCTACTTTAATCACATGACGCAGTCTTATACTAATTCACATTTAAAAATATCTACATATTTCCACAGCTGTTTGTTTTTTTCCACTTCTTTTAAATGTCTCATTTGTCTCTCATTAGTTTTTGATGTATTTTTCCTGGTTTTTCATCTTTTATGAAGCACATGGCATTGCATTAATTTGCATAAAATGTAAATGTTTTGTGAAAGAGACAAGTTGAACCTGATTAAAATTACAGATTACAATCATCATTTTAATGTGGTTTTAACTGATAACTGTACTGAACATTTCCTGGGCTTCAGACAAAGACAGAAAGAAAAAGGAGAGACAACAGCTGTTTTCCTTCATCCTAAAGTGATACATCAGAGGATTTTAGTTTTGATCTGGGTCTTTGAGAACTTATCTGCTGCCTATCTGATACCCACATCACACCCAAACCAAAATGTGCAGAAATATGGCTAGATACAGTTTCTGTTAGTCGTCAACACGACTAGCGTGCACGGCTAACTATGTCTGATTATGCTGGTCACAAATTACAATAAAACACAGCTAAATATTTAATTAAGCCTTACTAAATTTATTCTTCATTAAGACTCTGATAGTCTTGACTTCGTGAGTCAAAAACATTTTGACTTGGTACCATGGTTTTTCCCCCAATGTTTTATTTCAACATCTTTAAAAAAAAAAGGAAAAATCTTTATTGTGACAATGGGCTTCTACATGTGTTTGATGTTGGAAATATGCAGAGGTGGGAGAAG
>NTHP01000303.1:916548-927251 GCA_003416845.1 Oplegnathus fasciatus
TGTGCAGTGGTCGGCAAATAAAACCAAGTTGATTTGATTTGATGATTAATAAACACATATAATACTGCACTGCAGACATTACTTGCATCACCAATCATCGAGGATAAAAACACAATAAATGTGCATTGTTGTCCTCTAGTATTTTAATTTAAAGTTTAAATTTAAATGCAGGTATACTATAAAGTTGTAGTGCAGTTATGGATCAGACCATTTAAAGATGTTGTACTCCCCCCGTCACTTTGGTGACAGCTTCTCGCCCCACCTTTTAGGGTATCTGCTGTTAAAAAGTTTGCTTTTTTGACCCAGTGGGTGACAGATCATCTGAACTTGCTTTGAGGGAGTGTGTTCTCTCAAACTCTCTCAGTTTTTACGCTTGAATAAGGTACAGTGTAAACCATTTCTAATTGATGTTTTACTTGTTCTAACTGTGTCGCCACGTGTTAATAATGTTCAGTTTTGTCTAATGAGAGGCTTGCTGACAATCCCAGCAGCCGAAGAGCGATCGTTTTGCTTTGATTATCATTCATTAGCCATTGTGACAAGTGACCATTATTGATTTATTTGCCAGAGACTGACTTCACTAATATCTGGCACTTGTTAATTTAGGACTCTATGAGTTGACACTGGAAGTTCTTCATAAAGACAGATGTAAAATAATGTGTGTAGGTATGTGTGTGTTGCGTCGAAGCTTTTGTATATGATCCATACCTCGGAGCTCTCTCCTGCGCTGTGGCTCTCTCCTCTGGAGCTCCCGGTGCTGGTGTCCCTGGCTCGGGGCGGCTTCCAGGTCCTCTCCTGGGTGGAGCGGTTGTAGTAGAAGTGCCTGCCGTTCTGGTCCTTGTAGGTCTCCCAGTCGCCCAGCGCGTGGAGGGGGGAGCCCGAGGGGAAAGGGGGCAGGTTGGTCTGGGTGATCTTCAGTTCCTGGAGGTTGGTGTAGACAGGCGACTCGGAGCGGCCCTGGCCTGACGAAGATACCGTCTGATGGGGAGAAAGAAAGAGAGAGAGGTGGAACTGTGAGTCATCTGTTATATAATCAGGGAAAAGTTCCTCGACAGCGAGTGATGGGCCGTGATGGAAGAAATTCACAGCTTTCAGAGTGTAAATCAACAGCTGCACCTGCAAGCTGGTGGCCACTTTCATCTAAAACACCTTAAAACACCCTCTGAGCATGCATCAAACACCTCACTCCCACACTGTTAATGCCATGTTCCTACTGAGCCCCACGTGGAGTCAATCACTTAATCTCTGCAGTGTTTGTGCTGAACATTGAGTGGCATTTGGGCATAAAGGAAACGGCTGAAATGTCAAATTACTACAGTTCAAGCTGACATGACCATTGTCGGCCGCAGAGGAGCAGAGCACTGAATGAAATCAGAGGAGGAGGAGGAGGACAGGGGAAGGAAGTGCTGTTGTTATATAACTGAGAGTGGCACGGACCCATGTCAGGTAGAAATAAGGAAGTAAAACTGACAATCAAGATGCATCCTGAACACTGGGAGGACGGTTTGTCCAGGCTCATCCTTACAACTGTGAACAAAGACAACTTTCCCACAGAAGAAATCAAAAGATACACGAGCGTATGGGTAAAAACAGATTCCCTAATGTGTATGTCGAATTGCATAATTGCTTTTCAATCTTCTTTTGAAGCATGACTATACCATTATAATTTTGAGATATTAAAATCTGAAAAATGTTAAAAAAAAAAACGCCCATCAAAATGTCCTACAGCAAATCCAAATGTCTTCAGTACAGATTGATAGTAAACTACCACCTGACTATCACCTTTTTAAATGAGCCACTCTATATCTCATTTCGGAACAACAATCGTCACATTGTTCCTTAAATCTTGGACTTTTCGGATTAGTTTCTGAATCAGAAGAAGTCGTCTCTGCAGAGAGTAAAGACTGGCTGACCTTTCAAGATCACAAGGTACAATATGAATTACGTTTCAGGTCCTGTTTTAATTTCAATATTTTAACATGCACAAATCAGGTCTCCTGGCAGAGCAAAACCTCTGAAAAGTTACTAATACACTGCAGAAATGTTCCTGTTAAACAGGACAGGAAACCTGACCAACCACAAACCAAATGTTTTCATGCTGGTTTTACTGGTAAGACGGGAGAGCCTACAGTAAACCGTCACTTTGACAGGTGACCATATATAAGTTAAAATATTATATACTAACAAAGAGTGAAATACGCTGGTGAATGTGGGTATGAATTACAACACTACTGACAAATTAACAAAAAAGTTCCTGTATCCAGTCGAACTACAATATTTCCACAGCTGTAGCACAGCCAGCATGCTGCCTCTAATGACAGAGCATCCTTCTTCAAAACCCCGATGCACGACTGATCCAGTCAATGGGCTGCTTGTCATAATTATTTCATGCTGGCATTACAAAGAAGCTGCCTGGCTGCAGAGCGACAGGGCAGAGAGAGTCATAAATAATGCCAGTGCCTCGAGGCCTCCTAACACTGGCTCTGTGATGTTTTTATTGCACGGGGATCAATAGGGATGAAATATGCAGGAGCCCAGCAAACAGCTGGAGGTACCCACGAGAATGAAATATTCAGCGGACCAGAAGAAGCCTGAGACAAGTGCTGTCCAATACAACATCACAACAATACAAAATAAAGGTGGAGAGTGCATGTATTATACATAATATATATATTACATAATTTACTTTAGTTTCTTCTACGTGTTTTTGAAGACTTGGGAAGCCAGCAGTTGCCAGAAAGTCACTGCTGGGAAAGCTCAGAAAAAACAGGCAAACTTCAGCCGTCAAATTGTTACGCAAAGCACTCGACTTCCAAAATGAAAGCTTCTTTTACCAGAAGTGCTCTGTAATGGTATTGTGCAACTGTAAGCCAGTAAAGCAAGATGCAGCTTAGAAGTTATGCCCAATAACTGAAAATGTATAAAATATTACCTCTGGCGGTGAGCAACTAGTAAACACATCATCCTCTTCATGTAATGAGATTGCTCGAAAAAAACTTCTCCTCAATCGGATCATTGCCATTGTCCCTGCTTAATATTTTGAGTTAAGATGTCTCTTTTACTGCATGCAGCGTTCGCTGGTGACGCTGTTCTGTGGTCTTCCTGTATAATGCTGAGTGAACATGTGATTTAGTGCATGGATCTGTCAAAGGGGAAGTCCTGGTAGTCAATCGACTGTTAAAAAGCCAGTAAGTAAGTATCCCACTTCAGTGTCGGCCACAAAACCACATTTCCCTCCCAAAGCTGTGCTGAAATTAAACGTCACTTAAGTGGTGGAGAGCTCCACAAACTTTCCACAAAAATGTTTAAGAGGTGGTTTTTCCCGGCAGTGTACAGCAGAGCTACACAAGAAAACATGTTTACCTCTTTACCTGTCACAGCATCATGTGGATTTTAATCTTGTTTAGATTATTAAGCACCTGAAGGCACATGTGCGCAACTTTCCAGCCTCTACCAAACCTGTGCAGGACTCAAGAAGATCTGATATCAGTATTTAGTCTAACCCTAACCCTGCTCAGATATAACATTAGGCAATCTGCTTTCTTTTACCTGATAAACCAATTTCATTCAAGGGAGCAGAAGTTGAAAATGACCCAGGAGGAAGATTTTTTGCGGTCAAATAAATGTCTTATATCCTCAAATGGCAGCACAGCAATTTCAAGAAGTAGCCTTATGGTTACTTACCAATGGTTTTATAGGCCACACAGACAGACACACAGGTTGTGAAACCCTCTCAGCATATGGTTCAAGTAAAGCCTGAGCAGAAAAAACACTAAAACTGCAGTTAGGTCTTCCAATGACAGCAGCAATATGGGCTATGTCAAATAACAGCACTCATTATGTAACTAAAGGCAGCACTGCCAGGTTGGCTCATTAAAGATGCACGGGGTGTCTCTTGACTCCATGATAGCAGCGGTATATTCCTGAGCAGCTGGTGCTGGACATCTGGTGTGAACAGACTGACCACCTAATCAATACTGAGCTTTAAAACCACTGAACCACAGTGGGACATTAAAAGGTTGACCTCTTACATCGAGGGAGCTGCTCTCTTTGAAAGTACACTGCGCTTCAGTACAGGTTGCCAGGAGTATTTATCATATATTATAGAGTTGGGAGGTAGCAGGAGTTACTTTGGGCGTCCAGGGTTTTGAAAGTAAAAGCCTTTTTCTGCTTAGGTAATGTCAGATGGCCGGCAGTTGGATGGATATCTCTCTCCTGATTGAATCATTATTTTCAAAGACGAGCAGTGAGAATCAGAAAATATGAGGTACTTTGATAAAGAGTAAAAAGTACAAGCCTGTGTATAAAATGTATAAATGCAAAGCGAAAAGTCAACCGAGAGTTTCAAGGAACATTTCGGTAAAAAAAACATCCAATCACTGAGTTTAAAATGATGTTGTGTCGGCTGCTGACTGAAAACTTAAGATTACACTTCATAGACACCTGATACATTCATAAGTTTAAATCAGTTCACCTTCAAATCCTGGATCAATATTAAATGAATTTACCAACCATGGCGTGGCATTTTGAATTTGCTGCAGCTCTGATTCTTCTTCAAAGTAATGTTGGCTGAGGGCTACTGATATCCATTCCCCACATCAAACTGGCAGAAAAAAAAGATCAACCAACAAACAAAAATCACGTTGAAATAATCAAATCTGATGGCTGTCACATAAACCTAAAGTATTGTTAAATCATCTGTGTTGACAAACAAGAGAGAGCTGGCAGAAATGTAAGCGGCAACCATAATCGATTAATTGCTGAAGTCATTTATCAAGCAAAGACGTGAAACTTTCTCTGGTTTCAGCTTCTCAAATGTGAAGATTTGCTGCTTTTTTCATTGTTATGCAATTACAAATGAAACATATTTGGGTTTTAGACTGTTGGTCAAACAACTCCAGCTATTTAAAGACATCACTTTGGGCTCTGAGGCATTTCTCACTATTTCATACCTTTTTTAGGGTAGACGAATAAAAAGTAAAAGAGTAATCAATATGAAAATCATTGTTTGTTGTAGCCCTACTTGAGGATATCGTTACAAATAACCTTTCAAATGGGAATTTACAGTGATTAAAAACACCCAGTTTTCAGACAACATGAATGCAGAACATCCAACAAAACCTGGTTGTGGCGAGCAAAGGTGGTCATCAGTTGAAGACCGATCTGATCGATTAAAATAGTGATAGTAAGCGTCTAACACACCAGAACAGCAACCACAACACCTACTGTACAGTCTGCAGCAAGAAGCACTGAGGGCACACTGCACCGCAGAAGCCAATCAGCAGTTCTGATTGCAGCTCAGCATACTCTTAATTTCCTATTTCAGGCCGGAGCAGAAGTTAATGGGTAGAGAATAGGAAGGGACGGAGAGTGACGCTGCCAGTTCCAGATAGGAGACCTGCATAGTCTTATCTGCACCGCCTGAAGCTCTGCAGTGGAATAATAATCAACTGGTCCAGTGTTCATCAGCCAGAGATAAACCACATCAGAGCCAGAAAGAAGAAGAGATATAGAGAGAAATGGGAGAAGACTGAGGACTCTGCTTCAGGCACTGAATGCATCACAGCTAATATTAGACGGAAATGGCTGCAGATGCTTTTGGCATCACATAGTTTATATTTAGACTAGTCTGGTGTGAGATTCAGAACACTGTGTTCATTTTATGCAAAGTTGTTGTCCTGATTCACATAAAGTTGGGGTCACTCTAAATCTGCCGGGTTGCTTTTTTAAAAGCAAATGCCAGCTGAAGCCTGCTGGGTCCTTTCAGTGTTTGTTTCAGTTACGGTTTCAGTGGTTCTTTCGGTGGTGTCGGGTCATTTGGTTTAACTTCTAGTCTGCAGATTGCTTATTTTGTCGGACCAGTAGTTAAAACACATAAAGAGACTCAGATTACAATGATCTGAGACGGAGAAATGCAGCAAATCTCCTTACTTTGGAGCAGCAAACTATATGTCAACATGTATTCTTAAAAACTGCAGTTGTGTATTTATCACACAGTCAACATGTTTGAGCTGTTTAGTCTGCTTCAGCTGATAAACCAACTAATGAAATCACTCCAAATCCAAACAGACTGTAAGTGGACTACAGGTTAAATGAACCTAGAAACATCAGCGAATCACAGTTGACCAAAGGTGCAGGTATCAGCGTCCTTTAGGTGGCAGCCTGACAACAAAGTTTGTGAAGTCTTAAAAGGGATGGGCCAGTGACGGAGGAGGAGGAAGAGGAGGAGGAGGAGGAGGAGGAGGTGGAGGTGGGGCTCCACATGTTCACCTCCACTCTCTTTTCTGTTTGACACAGATGAACCTGCTCTGCTGCATACCACAGGGAGCTGAGCCACGCAAACACAAAACACACACACACACACACACTCGTAAACATACACACACTGGAGTACTTCGATGCCAACCTGTAAGTGCGTGGGTTAGAGTAATATACAAACGTGCAAGTTCGCACATGTACAAACACGTCCACAAAAACAAACAAAGAGAAGGCCCAACTATTTTCTACTTCCTTGTCCATTCAGTTTTTAGAAATGCCACTTCAGTGCTTTACATGTTCTCACAGCGTGTTACTGAGGGGCAACCAAATGACATATATTGCATAACATAAGTAGGAAATGTTTCTTAATATTTCCCTCTTTGGCAACACCCCAAATATAGCTGACAGAGGCAAACGTTCAGACTTTTCCTTCCTTCATCTTATGGCAGTGTTGTCCTGACTATACAAAATGTGATCCTGAGGCAGACAGTCTACTGTACACACATCTTATACATCCCAAATTTGTCTGCCAATGACAGCTATCATAATTTTAGCACAGTGAACAACAAGAAACACCAATATTTCCTACAGGAAGAAAGCTAAATAGCTAACTTAATTCATATTTGGGCAAAAGGTTTAATTTAGCCCAAAGACTCATACTGTGACAAATACACATTCAAAGTGATCTTGAGTGAATTTAACTTTCAGTCCCTATTATCTGAGCTCATCAAAAGTGGGAGAAATGTAGCTATAAAAACATTTCTCTATGAGATATGGTTTGGGATGGAAGTAGTAACTGGTATAATAGGTGCTACATTAATTGATGGATGTGGAATGACCAGTGAAACCAGCCAGGTGTCAGGCGGTGTGACAGAGCCTGATCGAAACAGGAAGAACAGAGATTGTATTAAAGAGAAGTTGTGCACATGGAAAATGGCCAAGCTGTCTTTCCGAATAAGATTACATCACAGATACCAACACATTCAAAAAGCCTCTGAGGTCTTCCAACCTATTACCTGTATTGCTATTTCAATATGTTGGTTTCCAGACCTGTATTTTTTATTTCTAACTTAAGTCTATCTAAAAGTGAGAGGGAGAGAGAGAGGGAAAGAGTACAAAAAGACCAAACATAAATGTGACTGAATGGCTTAAGACCAAAATAAAAAAAAGGTATCCTCAAGAGACCATGAAAAACCTCAAACTTGGGAAATACACGTCCATTACAGCCTGGTGTCTCTTTCAGTCTGGTCTGAGGTAATCTCACTAAATCTGACTGAAATGAATAAACGGCGGACAAACACTCTGCAAGTCAACACAAAAAGGCCTTGAAACACCGGCACCACCCAAAGGCAATTACGCAACCCCAGCGCAATTACACTGAACAGGAGAAAGGAGCAGACAAAGCAATGCAGGGAAAACACAGCGAATAACCTGAGGCGAGTTTGAGCTCTGCAGAGCTGCAGTCAGGCTGCACTGGACACTTCACAGGTAGCTGCATCTTTATTTAAATCAGGAAACTAACTGAATAATCCACTAACACACATTACACTTCCATGTGACAACATCCATTTGTTCACACGTTCCTTCACAGACCATGTGACAAACGCAAAATGAGAGGATGCATTTGAATTGTGTAATAAAATCTACATCAGATAAATACCAATATTAGACAGATAAGAAAAGCTTTTCAGAATTGATCCTGGGCACTAAAGTTCCTTATTATTAGACAAGTAAGCAGCTACCATCTACGTGACTTTTTGACTAATAATAACCTTTTTGAACATGTTGTAATAATTCTATTTCCACAAAACATACACGTCCCACAACATGTAGCTATAGCTATACTTAACTGAAAATTAAATGATGATCAGTTCAAACAAAAAAGAAAACCCAGTCCTTGCTGCAACTAATCATGTTTTATTATCGATGAATCTATTATTTAATAATCATTTCGTCTATAAAAGTTCAAAAAATAGTGAAAAATTCTCATCACAAGTTGTGAGACAACAGATGAGTCAAACATCCCAAAATATTCAATTTACCATGATATAAAACACAGAAAAGAAGCAAATCTTCACATCTGAGAGGCTAGAAGCAGCAAATATTTGTTGTTTTCTCCTTGAAAGTGTTTTCTGCTCAAACAGACCAAAGATCATTTGGTGTTTGGTTTTATTTTAATTAGAATTTTCAGACGCACTAACTCTCCTGTGGTTCACAATGAATGATTTTAGGTAGTTTTGCCTCTATAAGATCTGTCTGGAGTGTAATTTGGAAAAAGGAAAAAGAAAAGGTTCTTTGTTCTTTGTGGGATCATGAGGGTCTACACAGTGAGAGATCAGAGAGAAGTGATGTACGGTGCCCTCTTTTACATAATCTGAAGTCTGTCAGAGAAGCAGGTCCACAGAGGGCTCCTGGTCTTGTTCTGAATCTAACTCTGATCTACTCGTGTCTCTACACGAGCTGCAAATGGGTCAAATGTAAGAAACAGCAGGAGGGAGAGAAAGTAACGAGGAAAGTGATGCAGGAAGGAAGCAGAGAAGCTGCTTGAAGGACAGCCAGACTGTCAAAACACACATTGAAATGTAGAAGTTTGTTAGATGGGTTAAGTTTATATACATGGCAGTTAGGTCTTCATTTATTTACATATCTTTATGACAGAAAAAGTACAACCTTTATGAAATATATACCTAGTCTGTATGAATAGAGTTCATATATTATGGTATATACTGTATATATCAAAGATTATGTGTCATTGAGACTTATTCAAGCATTTAAAGTACTTTGTGAAAACAGTCAATCAAAGTCTAATTTAGCCTGGTCCGACTGTGTTTAGAAACATCTATGAAAAGAAAAATATATAAAGTCTTAACTGCAGTCGGTCTCTCATTTTGAATTGTCTATAAGCAGGAGTTTTTTAAAGATAAGCCCAATTGACTGACCAGCCCAGAACTTCATAAATCCACTGTTACAACAATGTGCCAAGCTGGAGCTCTGTGTGTTTTTACAGCCCTGCATTAAAATAACAGGCTGTGTGGTGGGGGCCTGTTGTTTCAGGTACCGTTGAGACAATTGAGTACAATCCAGCACGTCCAGCTGGAAAAATAAATCCACAGCGGTTCATAATATTATGAGGAAGGATTTTACTGATCTGGAAAGTTGTCAGAGCGGCAATTATTTTATCTTTCATTGCGACTGGGAATGTGCACTTGTACATGTCTGACTGGCCAACGCAGCCCGGTGCCAGGTGATGTTGCACTGCACTGTGGAAAAAGTAGAGCCAGGTTTGACTTTTTTGCCAGACAAACCTGCAGGGTTTTTTTGCCAGAGCCTTCTGCGTTAAAACTAACTCAAATGAATGAGCCGGACTAAAGATGGTCTGACGCCCCTTACTAATGGAACAAACTGAAACTAAATAAGAATTTCTTGAAGCAATACGTCACAGTTTCTACAGTGTATGATTGTCTGTCGGGACTGTATACAGTCGACTGGATTGCGTGACTAAATGCACAAAAGTACACAAGCACAGAGTAAACAAGTGACACAGAAAGTGATTAGTGTTGGCACTGCCCAAATCTAGGAGGGAATAAACTTTTCCAGATGTGTGCGTGTGTTTTTTAGATTATGACCATATGCTTGTGTGTCTGGGACAGCAGCTGTCTGGATGCTGCTCTGCCCTCTCCACAGGGGATGAGGGGTATTCCCTGCAGGCTGGGACATGATGCCTGAACCCACAGTCACCCTTTCTGAGATCTAATTTTGCAGCAAGACTCTTTTCAGACACCCCACCGACATTTTTAACCATAGAGATTTAAAACAAGTGAGCAGGAAGATGCTCAGTGTTGCTCCGTAACATATTTTCCCTCTCTAGGCTTGAAGCTTTTCCCACAGTGATACACGATTTTTCAATAAACTCTAAAAATGGCTGTATGACACTCTCAGAGTTGACTCAGCCCTTAAATATATGATCAGTGCTGTGGTGATGTTTGTTTTTCGAGGCCGTAGAGAAGAACCAGCCTGAGGGAAAGCAGCCGACAGCCTCGACTGAATGATTAATCCTCTAATTCCATCTACCTGACTGGTCGCAGCTAATGACGCTAATTCTCCTGCGCTGTGGTTGGCTGGAGGCTGGAGGGGTTCACTAAGGACAGCTGACATGTTTCTGTATATATATTTGTGTGTGTGTGTAAGTGATTATGTAAGAGGGTAGCAGGGGGACAGGTGTGGTCACTGCTCAGGACACATACTGCAATGGGATGTGACTCAGAAGACGCACGCTGTGTGTAGCTTTCTCCTCCAATTTGGGCTCTGAGGAGGATTTAATGTTATCGCCTAATGCAGAAACACTGAGCTATAAAACCCTGTTGCTAGGTAGAAAATGTGTCTTTAAAATGGCAATTTTTCACAGGCTAAGACAAGAAAAAGTTTTCAAAAAGCCCAAAATGAAA
>NTHP01000303.1:945920-964412 GCA_003416845.1 Oplegnathus fasciatus
CTTTTGATGTCAAACCCAAATGTTTTCAGTCTACAGCAAAAATACAGGAATTGGCCTCACTGTTCCAATACTTTTGGAGGGGAGTGTACATGTATATGTATCATTTTGGGGTATTTGCCTTTCAGGGAGCACCTGTTTATAAAACTGACTTTAGTTGGAGTGACATTTCGCAGTGCTACAGAGAGGTGAAATTGTAGTGCTGCAACATAAAGAGGTTAAGTTGGACGGTTGGACCAGGGCTGGAAGAGGAGCAGGTGAATTTTAAATTAAGGCTGACAAAGAAAGTGTGAGAGAGAAAGAAAGAGACACAAAGTGAGGGTGTCAAACCTGGTCTTACCCCTGCTCTGTTACACAAGAGCCAAACACACCGCAGAGGAGTGGGTCAGCTGCCAGACCGCCTGCAGCTCTGTGTGTTTGTGTGTGTCCCAGGTTGAGAACAGTACAGAACAGTACTATAAACCCCTCAGGGCTGCTTCATAACATTGGTGATGAGCACACAAACTGTCTGCAGTACTCTGCTGAGACTCTCCATCTAATTCCCAAATGAACTGCTGTTTGTTGACGGTGAATTTCCTGAAAAGAGACATCTGTGAAGCTAGAATCCACGACAGAAACGACACCAAAGATTTCATCTTCGTTAATCAGTACTGATGCATTTCAGGACAGGACTAAGACAACAAAGATTAGAGCTGAAACAATCGATTGACAGAAAATTAACTGGGAACGATTTTGATAATTAATTCATCATTTAAATCATTTTTCAAACAAAAATGACAAAAAATCACTGGTTCCAGCTTGTTTTTCTTTGTCTTATATGACGGTAAATTCACTTTCTTTGGGTTTTGGACTGTTTTTAAAGCCAAAACAAGCAATTGTGACGTTTTCATTGTTTTCTGACATTTCATAAACTAAACAATCAATTGATACACTGCAGATTAATAAAAAGATAAATAATCATCAGCTGCAGCCCTAATAAACACAGCATGTCATTGTGCCGACAGTCATCTGGTTGGCTGAACAGTGACCCAGATGTGACAGAAGTGGGTTTGTGACAGAAGGTTGTAATCCACAATCTGGCAGGAAACATGACGGAGCAAGATGAGACGAAAAAGAAAGAATATAAACAGACGACTGTGGTTATCAAAAATATTATATAACAAATTTCAGCAAATGTTGGGAAGACAGTAAGAGCAGTAAGTCTGGGAAAAAAGTGTGGATTGCTTATTTAATTTCAATGTCACTCCCCTTCTGTCAACAGTGAGCATCAGAGTGCCCTTGAGCAAGGTGTTTAATTGCTGCAGTGACGCTGTTAAGGAAGAGGCTAATGTGTAAACTGTACAGAAAACTATGGCAAAACTTTAAAAAAAAACAACATCCTCAACAGCAACTAATTCATGCTTTATTAAGATTCTTTACAAATTGGAGCCCATGCTTTATTATGTCTCCATCTGGGGGTCCTCAGCAAGAAAACATTTGGGACCCCCTGAAAGAGAGGATGATTTAGCATCTAAATAACCCTGCAGAGAGTTCAGATTCTCCCTGCCAAAAATGTGATATAATGAGCCTTTTTAATAAGGCAGAGAAAGAGAATTAACAGTAGTGCAGATGGCCTGGCTCCCATTTACCAATACCTCAGACGGTGTGTGTGTGTGTGTGTGTGTGTTTATGAACACATTTGTATGGATGTGTCTACTTGTGTGTGTGTGTGTCTTTGCATAACTGAACAGAAATGGTGTCTTTGCTGACAAGACCACTGGACTTAGTGTGTGTGTGTGGAGGATGAATGAATGGATTAATAAATTACTCATTTTATGTGCTACGGACGTCCATTAATGTGCATGGGTGTGTTCAGCCACTTAACATACAACAAGGTGTGACAGTGCAAAGACGAACTCTTGCCAAATCAACTTCCTGCCACACTGGGTAATCAAAGAAACGAGAAAGTGCTTCCTCCAATCAGTCATCCTGCTGAGAGTCATTAGAGGTTTTTAGTTGATTACAGCTGTCATAAAGAACGATGGGAGTCTGCAGGGTTGAGTGGGTGTTATCGACTGTGACAATCAAAGGTGGGGGGCTAACTCTGAAGTGCCTGTTTTCAGCTTCTGCTTAGTGTCTCACTTTTGAAACTAACAGTGTGCCAAGAAAGAACAACTGATTTATGGACTTAAAATGTTCTTTTTTTGAGATGATCATCGTTTTTGGTGATTACAGACTTTTCTAAATTTTAGGGGCAGACCGAGGTCCAAGCTGTCTTGCTGTGTTTGCAGTATAACAGTCTCAGGTTAACAATGAGAGGAGTTGTGGGTAAACTAGGGGTAATCTATAACATTAATATAGACAGTCAAGGGGTGAAAACATCATGCTAAAGGTCAAATTCAGTCAATATCAACTGAAGGAGCCATTTTTTTGTAGTTCTTATGTATGAGTTAATATTACAGAAAGGACACGAAGAAGAGAAAATTTTTTACATTTATACATTTATCAGCTTTTTGTCGTGGTTGCTTTTTTTGGATAAATCTTGCACGCACCATTTGAAGCTTGTCGAACCTTGATTCGTATTTTGCAAGTTTAGAACATGTGTCAAATTTTCCCTTTTTTTAAAATTTTTTTTTTACACACATTAATATCAGTCAAGTGCTCGAGTCATCTATTCAACCATAACATGCCACAGTGTAATGTAAGTGGACTAACAAGACAGCGAGTTGTTCTTATGTGTCTTTGAGTTTGTTCATAACATGCATGTTTTAAATTGCCCAAATTTTACATGAGGTCTGGGTTTCCTCATGTCGGCGTACAGTGTAACGTGTCAGTATGATCTGTGCACCTGTATCAGTGAGCGATTCAAATTCCTGTTCCTTTTATTGTCCTGAATAGTTACATTTATTCTAGTTTATCACCTGAAGTGAGCAAATGTTTTGTCATTTAATCTGAGGAAACCAAATTATATTGTCAAGTTTTGCTTATGCATGAATATTAAACAACCGCTGACTGCTGTCACAGTGAGTTCACAGTTGGATTCTGCAGAGTTTAGTGTGTTATTCCCCACCTGAAAAGCCAATTTCTCCAGCTGTCCTTTTTGAATATTATCTTTGTAAAGCCAGGACCGCACTGTAGAGCTCCAGATATTTTTATGCTCCCCCTGTAAATTTCTCCTTATCCACTGCAACAGCTACAAGACCAGAGATTAAGGCGTGCTATCACATGACAAGAGAAAAGGGGTTCAGCAGCCAGGATTTGACATCTGACAGTTCCTTTTTTGGAGCAAACACTGAGTGTTTCATTTCCAAAACTAATTATATGAGGTTCTTACATACACAGCATACATTATATAGCATACTGAGTGTTTCTCACAAGTGCTGTTGGATTATTATGATCCTGAAGGAAAAGGGTTGATGAAAAGCAGGATGGATGAGGCGGTGCAGTGAAGCAGCAAATTAAAACACACTGAGACCTTGACAGCCATTATATTCTGTGGCTAGAGGGAAACATCTGCTTCAGTGGATACGGTGTCCAATCCACCGAGGCCAGGGGCTTTAAGACGTACTGTATGCATGAAAGTATCAAGTGATATCTCGGTAGCTTCAGCATTCTCAAAATAAGGATCGATGGCTGCTTCGTTTATTTTACTACTTTATAGCTGTTTTGCAGCATGTCTCCTCTAAACTATGTGGCTTCTGCTTTGGATGTAGTGGGCGGTACCAAATGGGGGAGGTGGTGGAGATAATAGTATGGAAAGAGTACTGTTTACCTTGATTATGTGTTATGGTTAATGGCAAAAAATGCTCAAATGCAAACTTAAACCAACTTCTAGCCTCAGCTAAAACTTGACCTGACCTGACCTATCTACGAGCAAAGACTACAACTCAGCACTTCCTGTAGCTACTTCAAAATAAATGCCATCATCAACTCTCTTTACTGTGAAGAAGCAATGGGAAGTGCCTGGTCACACCAGAAAATGGCACAGCGAAGTTCATCCACTTGTCTTTCGGAAATAGGCGATGCTAAAAACTTAGCAACACGGGGCCTACTTACAAGGCTAATTGGTGAACTACTGGAGTTGGCGAGCTAACACACAAGCAATATGCTAGCTCTAGCCAATCTCAGTAACTCCGAGACCTTTTCTATTTTCTCTGTACTGTGCTGTTTACTCCCCCTGACATTTTGTTCTCTGAATTGTGCACCATTTAATTAAAAACTGACTCAAAGTTCAGCACTGGCTGACAAGGCTGCTTGCTCGTGGTCAACAGTGTGAATTTGAGTGTCAAGGTTTCAACAAAGTCTCTCCATGAGCAGATCCACTGATCATTGCAATTCCATCGAAATTAATTGAGTTTGTCCTGAAATTTCGCTGTTAAATTCTGGTGTGACTGTGCCTTTAGACGGAGAGAACATAAGTCAATATAATCAATATAATCTTTTTAAATCTGCCCCTTGGATATCATCAACATTCAGTCAGAAGTGTCTGGGATATCTCTAATGACAAACAGATGAATGCCCATTTTGGGACATTGGGAATGTTGCTCTTTTTGCGACCAAAATATTCCCAAACTTCATTAAAAGCAACTCAGCTGTCTCACATAATGACAAATGGATGATATAATCACAGCCCCACAATTTACCCTCCTTAAAAAGTGCCAAGGAATGAAGTCTGGAAGATGACAGAGCAGCGGCTGTTGAAAGTTGATTTGTCACTGAAGTAGTGACAAAGTAGGCCCCAGTGTCGGGTCCACTGTAGCAGATAAGAGCCTGGCGAGGAGCTGTGCAGCTCTGCAGATACACTCATAAGCAAGTAGCTTATCAGAAGGAGCTGGATGAGCAGGCAGTAAGGAAGAAGGCCTGGCAGCTCTGCTTTCTGCTTTCACACTGCTGCTTTGGTTTTATGTCCAGTCATCCTTCTCCTACTTGAAAAGTCACTCTTTTATTTCTTATTCCCTTTAAAAACAAATTAAGCTGCAGGACAGGAAAGACATGAGAAGAGAAAATGTGAGAACAGAGGTGGGGGAGGGGTGCATATTTTAGGAAGTCCTGACTCACACCTGAGCTGTTGTCACCAGCAGCATGCTGCCAGGACAGAGGAAAAACAAACAAGCAACCCACTGAAACTGGGACAGTTTCACATCACCGGGCTATGGGTGATGGAGGACTACGTATCCTCCTGAGCAAACAACAATCAATCAATAAAGGAATTGCATGGTGTTAACAACATGTTAACATTTACATGTCCTGATAGTGGAAAATACTGGACGAGATGGAGGTGAAGAATACCACATCACATCATTTCTTTCCTGTTGCAGGACAGCTCAAACTACATTATCACAGTTACACCAGGGCCACTTAAAAAATGAAAACCATAATTTCGGCTCTTAACATGACTAATATACTCCGACTGAAATTTCTAATATAAACAAAACTTTTACAACATCAAGAAACATAATTTAGATTTTGTTGTCTGCTCGTCAACTGTCAATTAAGTCAACATAGCATAAAGCATTAGTACTGCTGCTGTGATTACTTGTTAATGATAACAACCAATCAAAAATAAATACTTTCTGTTTCCACGGTATAAAAGTGATTCACCCATTAACTGGAAAAGTGTCTGAGGGAGGAATATAACAAACAGATAGTAAATCTAAAAGGCAGAGGTTTTGTATTTGTTTGTAATATTTGCACTTGCGGATCAAATGACACGGAATGAGAAAATCACAGAGTGTTTACTTTCACACAAAGCTGGACTGGTTGTCTACATTACCGAAACCAGCTCGACTACTCTGACCTTTCTCCTGCCATTTAAATGGTCGAGGAAGGAAGGAACTCCATTGTGGACCGGGCTGCTTTCAGAGAATATACGGACTTTGTAATTGTATATGCTCACTTTTAGATAACCTTTAAAAACACATCACACTGAGTCAGCGGTTACGCCATTGTGTGATGCATCGCTCTGGCATCTGTACTTCTGAAAGTAAAGTTTGGTGTGACCAAAACTTGTTCTGACAAATGTATCAAGAGCCATTTAGTGGAGAATATGTGGGTTTCTTAAAAAGGGTATTATTTTGTATATTTTATCCTAAAACTGCGTAAGAATCTGCATTTTGCACTGTTTTGTAAATTGAATAATGTTGCTACAGAAAAGGGTTGATGTTCCATTTTTAAGGAAGGCTCTGAATTTTTACGTAATCCCGTATATTATAGTTATATTGCAGTTATGACACTTAAAAAAAGGAAAGCAAGGAATATAGAAATAGACTCACAAACCCAAACGACTGGATTGCCATGGTACTGTGGCAGAATTGATATTTACGACATGTTAGTATTAGTATTCAGGTCAAAAGTCCACAAACTGTAAAAGTACTATTCTATAAATGTGTAACATGAACACGACTTATACTGAAACCCTCTTCTTTCCATACACAAAAAAGAGGTCTACACCCAGTGGCAGCACCACTCAGACCCGGTTTCTATTTTCTCACTGGCTTTTGTTCAGCAGCAGCCTGAGCTAATGATTTCAGGAGCTACCCCCCCCCGACCAGGCTCACATGTAATCAGCTGCCCCATCTCACTGAGGCTTTTTGACTGGAGTGGCATTCGTCTGCGCCTCAGTAGCTTTAGCCCTGCAGTGACAGATCACTCCCTTGTTCAACACAACTTTCTGAATTAGGTCAAGAGATCAGATCACCTGAACGTGTCAAACACATGAAAAAGGGAAGAAAACTGCACCAATACAGACATATGATGTACGTATAGGAACAGGTAGAAGGTAACAATCACCATTAGCAGAGGTTACTTTACATTTGTTAAGCTACAAATGATCCCCACAGCTTGAATGGAGATGCCACTTGAAAATAACATCATTGTATGTATATTACTAGTACAGTACAATGATAAAAACAGCTTTCTACAAATATTGAAATCAGTAAACGGTTGCAGACGGATCCATTGCATGATATGTGCCCCAGACTATCAACTCTCATGTGGGGCGATACAGTAAATAAATTAATGCCATACTTCACATGTATCAACAGCACAAAAAATTTCTGTATGACTTTACCTGGAGATGTTCGGTGGAACTGCTGCTCAGTTCGTCTCCTGACTCCGAGTCGTTGGTGCGCCTCTCCTCGCCTGCAGAGTCACAGTGTTGGGTGTTGTCAACGTCCAGCGGGGCTCTGACCAGCTCTGGGGATCGAGCTCGGGTGCGGGGTAGACTAGCGCTGGACCCTCCTTTGTGCAGGGGCTGGGGGGCGCCACCGTGGACAAGGATTTCAGCCAGAGCTCGCTCGTGGTCGGTGGGAGTGGTGGGGGCGTGATGGTGGTTACTGTCCCTGCGCTGACTGGGGGGACTGAAGTGCCCAGAAGAGGCCGTTTGTGCCGAGGGTGAGCGCCGATAGTTGGACTCGTGTCTGTGAAGGTTCTCAGTGGACCGGTCGTGGAGTCCCAGGTCCAGACTGGTTGGCTTTACCCAGAGTGCACCCCCGCTTTGTGGTGGTGTGTTGCCCGTGGCAGCAGGAGGATGTGGGATAGGTTTAGGAGGCGGCATGAGGGCTTTGCGGACTTCGCGGACATACTGAGCAGGCACATAGAAAGCCTTAGTCCCCTCCTCCTTCCTGACCTGCCACCAGTCCTCATTGGTTTTCTTGACCAGCATGTAGCATTCTCCTTGGCGGATGACAATGAAGCGGTCCTTGGCCTTGTATTCATAGTCGTACTCCACCTCGATGTAGACCTCGCCTGGGGCAATAGGCAGCTCCGCCATGATGCCTCTGACTGTCCACGAGGCAGCTCACCGCAAGAGGAAGATGTTTATTAGCATGGCTTCCTGAGCAGAGCTGGAGGGAAAACCACAAGGACCTCAAATAAGTATCCACACATTTCCATACAAATACATTTCCATTTTAAGTTTCACAGTCGTGATTTAATCAATACTTGAGCCTTTAAAAGTGTCTCTTGGGTGTAATGGAGGTGTACCATATAACCTCAAGTCCTTGAGGACATTTGTTAAATGTCCTTCCTGCCTCCCTACTGTACACTATCAAATGTTCTATACTGAACTATTACTTCAAGTGTGTTTCATCTAAAAATGATTTCCCCCGTCAGTATCTGCTTCAATATCATGCCAAGAAAGATGACAGTATCCAGTTCTGTGAACAACTTCATATTGCTGGCTTTTAAAAAAGGTAAATAATAAAATAAAATGCCAAACTAGTTTACAGTGAAAGTGATTTATTGTGAAAGGATGTTATAAGGCTGTACATTAAATCCACTTTCTTTTACTCTGAAATAATTCCTTAGGAAATATGAATTGTGGGAAATCCTTCAGCAAAAACAAAGTTTTACATTTCTAGCAGCAACGGCAGCTTGTTTAAAAAAGAAAAGAACTGGGTACTTATGGACCATCAAGAGGAAAATCATGTCATCTAAGGAAAGTAAATCTTCATTAACTGACAAATCATAGGAAAGAGTAAAATACAAAAAGTGAAATAACAATCTTATAGTTAGTTTATCACCTTAAGCCTTAATAATGTATTCATAAATCAGAAAAGATGTCTCTTCCTTTTCTGTCTTCTTACACAACACACATTACAACAAAGACACAAACAACCATGTCTTTCAAAGCCTAACACTCACCTAACCCAATCAGAACAAATGAGTAAGACAGAAACTGAAGAGCTTTAATCTTCTGAAGCTGTGCAGAGCGGCACATAAGGTTAGACAGAAGGAGGGGAGACAGTAATGTGACTCACATGGTCTTCTTCCACCACTGTATCGCTGTTTTTCTGAGTCTAGCTCTGTCTGCTAATGACAGCTAGTCAAGCAGCAACTGAGGCATGTTGCTGCTGAGCGGAGAGATTAGTCGAATCACACACATAGTTTCCTGCTGAAGTCACATGTGTACACACACACACACACACACACACACACACACACACTCTTACAACACGAGGGGAGGCTCCAGCACACCTTGAGCAACCTGAGTTTTGAAGTGTTTCTTTTTTCTTTTTTTCAAGTAATTTAAAATATGCTCATAACTCAACTGACGGTGACAACAGGAATCACGTAATGGAGCCAACCCTTAGTTTAACAAGGCACGTCTTATCTGTAGTGAACTTTGAGAGCAAACTTCAATACTAATAATCCGTGGGGCAAAAAAAGACAAAAAACAGAGACTAAAAAGCTAAAAAAAATGTTTCACTAAGTCTATAGCACAAGTTTTGCCCGTGGGCAGGAGTGTAACATGATGAGATCTTGTCATATACTGCCTCAGGCTACCTCGGGCTATTTTGATAGAAAGAGATGGGACCACATTGATACTGGTGCTAGATGGAGCCTACGGTAGTGGTAGGAAAAGAAATATTTCATGCTTTAACAAGTTTAAGAGTTCAGAGATGTTTATCTTCCCTGGGTAGCTCTGTTTAGAGTTTTTTTTACAGAAAGCAGCCCATGGACTTTACCCTGCCTGGCCTTACTAGAATATTATTCTTAAAATATACATTTAGCACGTCTCTTGCTGCAGTGTTGGAGGTGCATTTCAACACTGATTTCTGAACTTATTACTACAGTTTCCTGGCATGCTAGTGATCTGGGAAATGAAATGTCTGCAACTGCTCTACCATTTTAAATCATTAGACGAGAGAGTGTGAGAAAAACGCCTTAAATGTACACTGAACAATGCAGACACTTGTTGGGCAAATTCATAGATACACCCTCCGTCTAAGTTTAATGAAAACAGGACTGGAGGTGTAGCAATTGTAGACTTTTAAACGTGGATTCTTGACCAATTCAAACTAATAAGACCACAGTGCAAAGTGTAGGTGCCTTACTTATTGTGTTCCTGCATAATATTTTACTTTTTATGGCTACTTTGGACTTCACCAAAGTTTAAATTCAAAGGCCTAGAGTAAAACATGACAAGACGCAGCACTTCTTGTTTTAATAAAACAAAATTTGTGGTGTAATGGGCACACTTTGACCTCCTTATAATGAATCTAGCCAAACAAAATGGAGGTTCAAAGGAATTTTACCCCCAGACAGTGGTTTGACAGACAGTGGTGCAGTCTGGCTGGATGTCATCTGATGTAGGGCTAGATGAAGTGGCAGGATATTACAGCGTCAGTTGCAGTTAAAGCAGGATATTACAATGACAGTCGTGATTACAATCCCACAAAGGCATCAGTGAGTCACATCCAGTGAGACCTTTGCCTTAAAAACCAAGATTATCATTTTAATGGACAATCAAGACCAGAAATGTGTCTTTCTGCTTTTGTATCCACGATGCACTGCTGCAGACTGAGCACCAAACCAGCCACGCAACAAAGAACTTTCACTGCTAAATCTATGCTGCCGTCAGGCAGACAAAATCCTGATGGATCTATTTGAGGAGCATATTTTCAGATAATTATTTTGCCATCCTCTTCTAATCCAGTGTTAAGAGTCTGAAGGATCCATAATGAGCACACCATGGGAACTATCTACATTCTACACACACAAAGCACATGAGCTACGCCCTTTTATAGACGCTTGATTAACGGGCGCAATACATCGTTTTAAAGTGCCTTCACCATAAAAATGGCAGATGTCCAATAAACGTGGGTTATACAGCTATTGTGCAATATTACTATGGCATCTGTTTACCTTTACCAGTTGTACATTAGCTTAATAAAGATCTGTGATTGGGCCAACAGCGCCTGGATTACTCCTGATACAGTGACTGCAGGGATAATATCACCGTGGATTACCTCGCTGGTCCAAGTTAACAAGCACTGAGGGAAATCTCACCAAATGTATTGGTTACACAGAACGTCCATTAGCCAAATTAAACCAAACACTGCCTCTGAAGCCAATTCACAGCTCACAGTAACAATACACAGAGCACAGCGGACTAGTACTGGGTGACTGGCAGCCTTCCTCATTAACCTGTGACCTGCTAATTCAGCTCGCTGGCCTGGCAGGAAGAAGACAGCGTTTCTAATCCTTGTGTTGAAGACGTGTGGACTGAGGTTGCCTGCTTTATACTGAATAATAAACCTAATTCATAAAGCACTTAAAAAAAAAAGATAAATAAGGGCAATCAGGGATGAATCAAAAAGACCAGATTACCCTACTGAGCAGCCATAGTGGAAAGTTTTCAATCATTCTTCACTCACATCATCCACAGTAGGTGTGAGATTTTATCTGTGAACACTGAACACTCTTTTACACTATCTGTCACGGTGATGCACTTCATAGAAGATCTCTGCAGTTTTGAGCAGAGCCAGTTTGGTTAATCCTGCCACAGCCTTATCTTTCCTGTACTTCCCCAATTCTGGGAATAATAACTAAGAGCAAACAGTGACTTTCTCAACCTGCTGCAACAGCAAGTATCATCCTCCGGAGGCTCTATACTACAAGTATCACTTGGCTGCAGCAGTTAAGACAAAAGTTAATTTCCTGCCTTCCTTACGCAACATTTCCCTTCAGTCGTTCACTCCTCGACAATATCCTGCCAAAGTTTTTAGGTAAATCACCAACCAGTCTGACAGTTGTTGATTTAAATAGTTTCTCAGACTGAAACGCCTCATCTCACATGATGTACTACACCTGACACCAACAATAAAATCAATGGTTCTGAAACTTTTTTAGGTAGTGTTAACAAATTACAGCTCAACACAAACATAAATGCAACAAAATCTGAGACAAAAAATCTAATTAGGCTTACTTCTGTAGTTGTAAACAGAGACAAAATATTTTAGAGCTGAAATATTTAATTTGATTAACTGGTTTGTCAATTGACAGAAAATTAATTGGCAACTTTTTTAGGGGGGGTTTGCTGCTTTTTATGTTGGATGTGATTATAAACTGAATTTCTTTGAGTTTTCAGCTGTGAGTCGGACAAAACAAGCAATTTGAGGACGGCACCACGGCCATTAAGAAATTGTGACGGGCATTTTTCACTGTTTTCTAACAATTTTATAGACCAAACGATTAATAGATTCATTGAGAAAATAATAGATAGATTAAACGTCACCACATATATTTAACAACGTTGTCCCTCTACCCTTCTCATCAGAAAAATAATGCCTCTTTCAAAATTATATCCTACCATTAATATACATTTAATGACAGGAATGATGCTCTGAAAACGCCATTACCCTCGTGAGTTAAGCTGGGAAAGTCCACAAACAACACACATATTAAGACTTTTTGATTACTCTCATATTGAAAAGCATTTATTAGGTTAAGTGCCTGGAGGTTGTTGTCTCTTTCACTTATCTCTGTCTAGATTAAGCTCCAGCATCAGCACCGCTATTTAGTAGACAAATCTCCACAGAGTCCAATCAGCAAAATCAGGGGAAGCACCTTAATGTGATGTGATGGTAATAAGATTTACAACGGGCTGAGGGGTGGGTGGAAGAATAAAACCATCCAGAGCTACGAGACACGATGGCAGGGCCTCGGCTGAAGGGTATAAAGTGATGGGAAGGCAGAAGAGATGTGTGTGGGACTGTTTGAACCGATATGTGGTGGAAAAATCAGCCGTTGTCAGCACATGCAGGAAACACACCCTCCCATTTTCTCCCTCCTCAGCAGAACAGAAAGCAGCACCTTGGAAAGGGTTTTTCAACGTTAACGCCTGAAATGTTTCCACGGAAACATGGACAAGTGGGGCAGCAGAGTCACTACTCTGCATCGGGTCTCACATGACACTCGTTAGTAGAGTTCAGCCTGCCAGTGAGCACTCTGAGCGAGTTATTTTCATCAGAGAGGGCGAATTTCTCTCCCATTATGGAGTTATTTAAAGTGAAGGGAAAGGAGGTCGGAGAGATGATTATCAGGCTCGCTAAGCTCACTTTAAATGCTCACATGATGTTGTTGTGGAACAGCCAAGATGCCAACTGTCAACTGTTTTCATGGGAACTACTTTCTCCCGCGGCTCAAAATCACAATGGGCAAGTGAGAGAATGTATTTTTTGAGATATTGGGTGACCTGAACCTTTAAAATGGGAAACTGAAGCCACAGTTTGAAACATCTGGAGCTAGCAGAGCCAGTCAGGTACAGCACTGCGACCTTCACACATAGTCGCACCAAATATAGGTCCACGTTCCCCTACACAGCTTGGATTCAGCACAGACTGTCCCAGTTAGGCACCTCTCAGCACGACTTTCCTCGAAACTCAACTCCCCGAGGTCCCCCCGCAACTGTCATAACCACAATCTGTCACACTTCAACAAACCACATCCAGCTGCAGCTCCCTTAATGTGGGCATCTTGAGAGAGGAGAGAAATGAGAGTACACAACATAAATAAAACAGACGAAAACAGGCAGGTTGGTCGCCAAGTGTGGGAATGAGAGCAGGCAGCACCACCTGATGAAGTGACACAAACCCGATCCAACATCACCTTCCAACGATACAGTCAATCTTTCAGCTCTTACTGGTAAATAAACCAGTTCACCAGCTAGAAGTTGCATCACAACCATGTGGGAAATAAATCTATGATGTGATTTTATGGTGTTCAAACAAGCAGATGGTTATTTAATTTAAATTTAGAGTTGCAACTGACAATTAATATGCTGATTTTGCTTTCGATGACTCCACTAATTGTTCAGTTGTGTAAAAAATGCCCATCAACATCTTTAAGTTGCTTAATTTGTCCAACTAAAAGTCCCAAATCAAGAGACATTCAATTTACAAACAAAAAGCAGCAAATCCTCATATTTCATGAGCAAATGTTTGGCAGTTATGCTTGATAATTAACTTCAATTATTGTCTTGCGGATCAAATTTCTGTCAGCTGACTGATCACTTTAGTTATTAGGCAGGTAAGAGCTGTACAGGTATGCTGATAATTCAGCTGAATACTTCAGAGGTGAACATTTTAAAGACAACAGTTTGGGGTCTTATGACTGTTGCACATTTCTTGTCAATATTTTGCACATTGCTGCACAAAACTGTACAGCTAAACTGTTGTATGATACAGATTTTTTGAATAGCTTTAATTTATACTTCTTGACTTGCAGTACTCTCTTTTCATCTTCTGCTGAACATGTTTACTGTTATGCACCAAAGCATCAAGACAAAGTCCCTGTGTGTGAAAACCTACTTGGCAATAAACCTGATATCTGATATTTTATTGTTTTTTTTATTTGCATTATTTATTGTTACAGGCTAAAAAAAAAAATCAGCGCACAGATCAATCAGACAGTACATGAACAAGCTCTGCTGTGATTTATACTCCACTTTTCAAACCACAAAGATTCAGCTTATAAACCGAGACCTTCACACCTCTGACACGTTATTTCTCACACACAGAGTCACATTCAGGTAAACTCACCTGCTTGGTGAGCAGCAGGACTGCTGCACCCTGACAGCTAATGAAGTTAACCCACAACTAAAGACCTGTCTGTCTGAGGTAGCTAGCTGCTTACAGCAACTTTGTGGTATAAAACAAAGTCCCCAGAGGGTTTAGATACACCTCAGTCCGGCGTTACAGTTGACTTCTATGGTTTAATGAGACTACATTAGCTAGTATTCCTTCAGGGATTAGGTCCTGATATCTGTACAGCATTCCTCTGAACTTTATCAGCTATGGGAATACTTGTGTGTACTTCCAGTAAAGGTGTAAAAGTCTTACCTTCAATTTATATTCACGTTTTGTACCGTGGAGTCTGTCTCCCAGGAGCTAATCTGTGGCTAACGTTAGCTAACTAGCTAATTAGCTTTTGTGGCTAAACATTCCTCAGAGTCCCGAGCAGCCAAAGACCCGAACCCAGACCTACCTTCTCTCCTGGCGTGAGGCGGTCCTTGGAGAACAGACAGCACAGTCCTGTTATCCCGGGTGAGGTTTAAATTCCCGTAAACTTTCCCGTCGACCGACCACCGTGTGAAAGTACTTCTGTACTTGTCAGGTTTGTCAGAGAGCGGCGCTCCCGTCTCTCCTGCTCTCTCCTGGCCGGTGTAATCCACAGCAGCGCTCGCTCCCGAGGACTCACGCCTGCCCGGACAACTTTGGCAACTACCTCCGGAGCGAAGATCGTCTTTAAGGAGGATGTATCACTCCGCAGCCTTTTCAGGAGAAAGTCTGACCCCGCAAATAGCCCGAGTATGAGTAAACTTTGGCGTTACCATGGTGATGGTGATATTTCAAGCAGTAAATATTTTTTATTTTATCTGTCTGTTAATACAGCAGTTGGTCATATCTATGTAGAGTACTGCCTATAAACGGTTGATGTCTGTCAGTTGCAGCGGTGGAAGAAGTATCAGATTTTGTACTTATGTAAAAGTAGCAATAGTGTAGAAATACTACAAGTATCACAGTCAGAATCAGGTTTATTGACAAGTAGCTTTTCACATACAGGGAATTTACCTTGGTATATTGGTGCAAAACAATAAACACAGAAAATATGATAATATAATAATAAATATCAAGAAAGATAAAAGCAAGTACTGCAAGTCAAGATGCATAAATAGAAAAACAGACAATAAAATATTTAAAAAATGTTATTAAAAATATGTACAATATAACTGTTATAAAAGTCCTGTGTAAAAAGTGTAAAAGTCCTTCAAGTAAAAGTACACAAGAAGGCGATTAGCACCAAAATATAAGTACCAAAAGTAAAAGTACTCATTATGCAGAATGGCCCAACTCAGAATAATGTATATTCAATTAATGGATTATGAATAGTGATGCATGAATGTGTTCATCACTTTATTGTTGCAGCTGGTAAATATGGAGCTAATTTTAACTACTTTATAAACTTTACTGCTTGGTAGCTTGTGAATTTCCCCCCACGGATCAATAAAGTTTTATCTTAACCTGTAATAATACATTATAATTTCTTTGTTGATTATATTTTGTTAATCTGAACATGCAAAGTAACTAAAGTTATCAAATAAACGTAGTGGAGTAAAAAGAACAACATTTCTCTGAGATGTAGTGGAGCTGAAGTAGAAATCTGCATAAAATGGAAACAGTCAAATACAGTACGGAAATACGTTCAGAGTGAGAGCTCCTGTCTAATGTATACTCTGTGGTTCGAGCCCTCAGGTGTTCAGGAAGCAAACGGGGAATCAGCGCCACCTGACGGTTAGACAACAGAACTACAAACACATTGCTGGACCCCAGTGTATTAGTATTTTCTTTACAGGCGCTGGTACCTTTGGGCTAAGCCAGGCTAGCTGTTTGCCCCCGTTTCCAGTCTTTGTGCTAAGCTAAGTTAGCCGGCCGTTAGCTGTAGCTTCACATTTAGCATACAGACAGGAGGAGCGGTATCGACCTGCTCGGTGTGTGACGGAATCACGGAGCGGTGAGGTCACAAATGGGACCACTTCCACCTGTGGTTGCCTGGTAACAGAACACACAGGTCTCTTGATAATACTGTATTTAAATAAACAATTTAAAAACCCTACATGTACACATCTTACTGGTGCTGCCCAACATTATCCATTACAAAGGTTTGACCTGTGTGAACAAACTGCTACACAACTAATTTTAATCAGTATTTTATAGCTGATCAACACCAGCGGTGGAGTGTAACTAAGTACATTTACTCAAGTACTGTACTTTACTTGAGTCTTTTTGTTTCTACTCCACTACATTTACCTGACAGCTGTAGTCCCTTTACATATTAAGATTTTTACACAAACATATGAAGAGCTTATAAAATATGTTTTGTTATAAATCGAACGACCCAACAGTTTAAACAAGTACAGCTGAAACGATTAGTCAATTAATCAATTAGTCGATTGACACAAAATGATTGGAAACTATTTTGATAATTATTTCAGTCATTCTTAATGTAAAAACATGTCGTGGCTCCAGCTTCTCAAATGTGAAGATTTGCTGCTTTTCCTTTTTAATAATTTTAATAATTCAGAATTTTGTACTATTGTTTGGACAAACATTGTGAAGGTGTCACTTTCACTATTTTCTGATTTTTTACAAACCAATCAATTGATTAATGGAGAAAATAATCAGCAGATTAATCCAAAAGCAACATAATCATTAGTTGCAACCTGAGACAAAATACTTAAAAATGAGCTCCACCTCAACCAACTCCAACAGTAAAACCCTGCTTTTACATTAATGTATGAGTACATGCTTTTACTCGCACTCACTCAATGCAGGACTCTCGGCCACACAGTGTACGTGCTTCCTGAAAATGAACTTTTCTTCAAGATTAAACGGTATCTAAGTGATTTCAGAAGATCCATTTGTAGGCATGATGCCACTTCAGTATTAAATTAATTTGTTTTCTTCACTCTCGCAGATCAATTAGGAACCGAACACACAAAAAAAGGACGGAGATTCAAGTGTTTTCTCATAATTATTTAATCACACATACATTTACATCATGCAATCAATCCAAAACTGTGATCTCATGAACTTCCCATCTCCGTCCATATCAGAGCCCTGCTATTTGTGCCCCAGTTCTCCAGGAATGATCCAGTACCTTGTCCACTGATGGATCCTCAAAACTGTCCTTTAAAAATTGACCAACTATTACACAGTAATAAAAAAAGTGGCTACACTTTGTTTTTTTTTATTTAGAATTAATGCAAAATTCAATTTAGGTAAACACCACAAATATTCTTTGCTGTTTTTATTAACTATTTTTTTCCCCATTTCATATCCAGTTTTGGTGGAAGGTCAAAGGATAAACATTTTGAGGTCCATGCTGCAAAGTCTTAACTAATCTAAAAGATTACACAGAGGGAATAAACCATCTCGATAGACACCAAACACTGTCCTGTCATAGATACGGGGGAGCTACTCCTCCCTGCAGCTTGTAGAAAGTAATTAATACTACTTAAATTATTTGCCGTCAACAAACAGTTCCATTTACAGGGCTTTGGAAGCCTCTTTTTCCTCCAGTCAAAAACAGCCACACATGGAGTGTTTTAATGTGAAGAAGTGCTATTCAACCCAACTCTCCTGTGACAAGATGACAGGTTTTAGTGCGACATCTCACGACAGAAAGCCAAAATCCTATCTCCCTTTTCTGAGCCAGATTTGTTCCACTAGTTTCAGCTAAAAATGTATTTTACAGTAGAAAGTTTCTTTAATCTGTACTTCTAAAAAGCTGAATTTGTCTACCACTGCAGTGGATAGTAAAGTGTGACCATCTCGTCATCTGCAGGGAGTTTACTGCCCAGTACAGAAGTAGATACTCTTATCTTTTAAAAAAAAACCCTGTGTCATGTTCCAGCTTTTCAGATCGGACAATGAAAGAAAACCACAATGAGAAAACACATTGAGAAACAAAAATTAGCGGAACAGAAGCCAACAAGGAAAAGAGGCAGGACTTCATGTGGCAGGATTACCGCTGCAAGCACACCCTGATCACACCTGCCAGTCGACTGATATACAGTGTATTTTACAGTATATTGCACTTGCACAAGATGTTAGTGTTCTCACGCTGGGGTTACAATCACAACAAGCTCTTCGCCAATGCACCGGGGCTTCATCACAGGGTTAAAACAAACAAAAAAAACAAAACAAAAACAAGCCGTGTTGGGAATTAAAA